>JAECUM010003451.1:0-156372 GCA_016617855.1 Megalonaias nervosa | reverse complement strand
CAATAAAGAGTATGAACATAAATTATAAAATTAACCTCTCAATTAGCAAAGAGCAAGAAATATCTAAAAACTATCAAGGGAGCTCAAATTCCTCTCTAATGTGGCAAGACCTATGGTGATTAACACTTGATCAGAACAAAAATGCAAATGACAAATTCATTGCACAAGTCTGCTATAATAAAACATTCAAGAAAAGAAGGAGCATGCTTCCATGAGGGCCTATGGTGTAAGAATGGGACTAGGTATATGTTCCTTTTGTTCTGGTGTTCAAGACATTCCGTGCTAATTGGAGGATGGATTATTTTAGTTGAAAGTGAGTCCTTGCATTATGGGAAAGGTAAGAAATGCAATGGTGGAAGTTAATGTATTGCTGCTATTACTCTAATTTACTGTTGAGTAAACATTTTCATTGAAATGCTGTAAAAAAAATATCCGATTGGACTATAACATGGTTTTGTTGGGCAGCCAGCTTCAGTGGTCTGATTGTCCAGTGGATACCCATGTCATCTGAAAATATATAACAGCTTAGGCAAAACAAACGACAGAAGTGTATCCAAGTGAATCCTGTGTACCGCCTGCATCTTGATGTGGGGGTATCTTAAGTTATCCAGAATATAAACTATCTAGGCGAGGAGTAATTTGCAAGTAGGTCAAGAGAAGTTGCCTCATTGCTACTTTTAATCTTACCATGTGGATTCTCAATATAGCTCTATGTTATGATATCTTGTATATTGTTTACAACAATCATGTTCAAAAGGAGCTATAGCTTCAACAGGCCCAATCAGAGGTGCGGTGGGGGCGGGGATATGGTCTGGGCCTCATCCCATAAGTGGTGCCAAAGGACCTTAGTTTTTATCAGTTTTTAGACCTATTACATACTCTCATTGTTGACGTTGTCTTTTAAATTTTTATATTGTATATTATTTGGGCTTGTTTTGGCATTCGATTCATTTCCAAATTTCAATATAAGCAGAGCATACGGGCCTCAGACTCCCAAATTGGTCTGGGCCTCTCTTATCGTTTCTGAAGGGGCCTGGATTTTAAAAAATCCTGAGTGTCTCAACCACTTACATTATTTAATGTGCTGTGACTTTCGATGTTGCTTGAGTAGTTACAGAAACAATTTTCATTTTAGAAAACTTACATAAACAGAAGTCAATAACATACACAACAGCTATTTGTGTGAACAATATTAATGCCATATAGCCAAGGTAATATGTTATCCGTCAACAGGGTATTGTGAAAATATTGCTAGTGTGTGTTGCCATATTGCTTCCAGAATCATTTTGATGCCATCTGGATATTTGAAATACACATAGTAACCAGTATACTACCGGATAAAATGTGTTGCCAGGGTCTCAACAGAGTATAGTTTTTGTTACTGTACTTTTAATGTGCTTTTCAAAATCAAGAAATTGATAAATAGTTATTATACAGTCAGCACAGAAGAATTAAAAAGTAAACTCTAGAATTATAAGAACAATCTAACATGTAATCTAGCCATATTACCGTCAGATCCAGTAATTAACTGGCAAGAATGGGTAATTACACTAGTAATAAAATATCAGAAAACTGATTACCACCTCTGTTGTCAGATTTGGCATTTAACTGCGAAGAAACTTGAAATAGATTGCTATCACCATGGTAGTACTCTAGCTATACTCTGGGATTATGTTCCTATCACCGTGGTTGTATTCTAGCTATACACTGGCATCATGCTGCTATCACTATGGCAGTATTCTAGCAATAACTGGCATCATGTTGTTATCAATGTGGCAGTACTCCAGACTATACACTACCATCATGTTGCTATCACTATGGCAGTAACCTAGTTATACACTGGCATCATGTTAACATCACTATGACAGTACTCTAACTATACACAGGCTTAATGTTGATGTCACTATAGCAGTGTTCAAGCTATGCACTGGCATCATGCTGCTATCACCATGACAATACTCTAGCTATGTACTGGCATCATGCTGCTATCACTATGGCAGCATTCTAGCTATACACTGGCATCATGTTGCTATCACTATCGCAGTACCTTAGCTATACACTGGCATCATGTTGATATCACTATGACAGTACTCAAGCTATACACTAGCATCATGTTGATATCACTGTGACAATACTCTAGCTATACACCGGCATCATGTTGATATCACTATCGCAGTACCTTAGCTATACACTGGCATCATGTTGATATCACTATGACAGCACTTTAGCTATACACTAGCATCATGTTGATATCACTGTGACAATACTCTAGCTATACACCGGCATCACGTTGATATCACTATCGCAGTACCTTAGCTATACACTGGCATCATGTTGATATCACTATGACAGTACTCTAGCTATACACTAGCATCATGTTGATATCACTGTGGCAATACTCTAGCTTGTTCACTGGCATCATGTTGCTATCACTATGGCAGTACTTTAGCAATACACTGGCATCATGTTGATATTACAATGGTAGTACTCTAGCTATACACTGGCATCATGTTGATATCACTATCGCAGTACTCTAGATATACACTGGAATTACGCGGGCAGCAACAAAAAATTTCACAAGGGAAATTTTACTGACCATAAACAATGAACAAAAACTAACCCATGAGAAAATGAGTATAATGAACTTTGTTTACTTGGTCAAAGGAGAACATTATTATTATTATTATTATTATTATTATTATTATTATAGTATTGAGCACAAGAAAACTTATGGCACTTCATTTTTAACTTTCTCCCAGACGTATTACCATTTACAAGCACTGATTTCGCTTGGTAAGAAAATCTTCAATCTAAGCACGAAATCTTGTCATTTTAACCCCAACCCTCCCGATTTTTCCAAAAAGCATTAATAAGATATTTGTCAATGCGGTTCTGAATCAGTCATGTTAACATTGTAGCCCATATTATAAGCTTCTGACCAGTTTCAATATATTCTAAAAACTGAGTCACACACAAGTAACCCTGTCTAGGACTTTGATGCAAGTTTGGTGTTGTCTAAGCATTCTACATTATATATTGTTACCATTTTGTATCCAAGTCTGCAGTATATCTGGGTTATCCTACTTTATCTATTATCTTCTGGTTTTGTTTTTGTCCTAATTTATAAAATCCCAGTCACATCAGCTGATCTGTGCATATCTGGTAATTTTCCCTCTTGCACTGACTGAATATAAATCATAATGGCATTGCCCATGAGGCTGCACCTTCTTCCATAGTTGCTGGGTATATGTAATCCGGACCTTGAGCCTCTAATATATTCATATTCTTTATTTATGGCTCTTTAAAAAAATCTTCCTTAGTACGTACTATCCTCCCCAGTAAATCTTCAACTTGCTTTTTTTGTTAAGATCGTACATTCACTGATTTTCTTCACTGATCTTCATTTGTATAAATAACAAAATGGTTGTTCAAAATCTCATCTTTCTTTTGGTATCATTCAGTGTTATTTTTCTGCCACGCATATCTAAAATTACTGTTATAATATTGGTTATTAATTTTGAGCATACATACATGCATTTTCAGAAAGAACTGCCACTGGTTTTGATTCTGAAGGCCACTTATTAAAAAATATATATTTTGCTACCGGATATTTAACTCTGGTGATTGATTTGTTGTTGGCAATGACACTTTTGCCAGCATCTGCAATGCATCTCATCCTTCCCATCAATGTTTGAAAGTTTCCATCTTTTCTTGAAAACAAATGTTACTTCAGAACTTAAAAAATCAAATGACAGAAATTATGGCTTGAATGAGGAGAACCTGCATGGGTAAAATGCTTCATAATTTTGCAAATATCATTGCATATCACAATTTTGCGAATATCATTGCATATCACAATTTTGCGAATGACATTTGGATGTAAATTTTGACTGGAATGCCAACACTCGGACAATATAACTGAGAGGGGGAGTAAATCTAAACCATATTTACTTTACAAGGGCAATTCGCAGTCTTAGAAAGAATACATGTACTTAATACATAAACATACGCTAGAAAATAACTAGAAATGACAGGTATTTGTGGTTTTATTTCTTTTAATTCACAATGTTTATAAAAGTCGGTTTTGGCCCCAGAATCTTTCCCAATATCCCATTTTGGCCATTATGTTCAAGAATTGTTTTAGACGAGTTTATCTGTAAAGTGTGTTTTGCCAAGTTGCAGAAAAATGCTGCTTTTCCCATCTAATCCCCGGGTGCTTTTTGCCCGTAGTATAGTATCATTTAATTTTCCTCACAAATATCGTTTAATCTTACTTCTGAAGAAATAGCAATTGCATGATATAGATCATCCGATTCAACTGAAGTTTTTTCTTCTATATCCTTTCATTGCTGATCTCTCTTTCATCGTGAACGATAAATAATCTATTGTTTTTCAACATGTCACTATTTTAAGATCTCCCTAGAATAAGCAATTATCAAGAGAAAAAACGTAAGGTGTCTAAATGTTTTTATTTATCTAGTTTATGTTCATCAATTGCTACCGAAATACAGCATTTAGCCGTATTTACATATTCTGGATCAATCGCCGGTTCTTGATTTTCAAAGGATCTTTTAACGGACCATGGTTTTATCTCTCTAATTGTTCTTGAAAGCATCCACGAACTGATTCGAATTAGCCAACGACATCAACTTTTTCGCCGAGTTCTTGTGAGATTGTTCTAAGGTATTTAGCTCACTCAGACACGTTAACTTGTATTTTGAATGATCCAACCCCCACCCCACATATATATATATATATATATATATATATATATATATATATATATATATATATATATATTGTATTTCCTCACACAGGTCATTAAAGAATCTTCATTAAATTGAAGGACAATGCTTAAGTACCATTAGGTAAGCATGAAATAAAGACGGTTTTAATGGTAAAGTGGAGAATCAAAGTAGTTAGTGTACCATTTCATTTTCTATGCCATAAACAATTTCATTTCAACAGATTCTATTGTATTATTCTGGTTTTATACATTCTGTAAGACATTTTTCTGACGCTCAGGCTGTTTAATCAAAGTGCAACATTAGCTGAACTTCAATTACTTTAATTTTGTTTCTGATACTGTGTCAGTCGGGTAATCTTTGTTTGGTCAGAGCCTTTGGTGTGCAATGATTGTTACCACTACGTCTTTATCGTATTTCGTAGCAAGATAATTCATTTGCTAACACACTTAAATATTTTCTGAGATTACAAAAATGAGGGAACCGAAATCCGTTAGCAGTATAGCTGAAGCTTTCAGTGCATTCTTAATTGGGATTTGGTCTCACTATATCACTGATTAAAAGCAGTCATACTCTTTCCATCTTCCTTTTCATATATATCATATATATATATATATATATATATATATATATATATATATATATATATATATATATATATATATATATATATATATAATGTCTTGACGATGCATTACCTCAAACTTATTATTTCTCTCAGAATGTTGTAAATTTCAAACAACTTAGAAATTTTGTTCTTCCTCAATTCCATGCAATTTCAAAAAACAATTTCTCTGTGCTGAAGCTTGTTGACTGGATTATTGCCAAAATCCTTCTCACATGTTGGATTTTGATTGTGATTCATGGCCAGGGTTACATTTTATCAATAGTAAATGCAGTACATTGTGAGCTAACAGGTCCATTATTTAAAAATATATTCAGGAACTTTGACCCAAGAAAAAATATTGCTGGCTGGATGGTAAAGTTGATTTTTATATTTTAATGGGGCCACATTCAACTTTACCTACTGTTATCTGACCTGCGTTTTGCTGCCTGAAACGAATCAGTGTAAATGTCGCTGAAATAACACATGACAAGTACCAAAGCATTCGTGTTGCTGGAAGTTTGCAATGCATTTGTTAAGTGTGTGATTTAGACAAACATTAGATAACATTGCAAAGAAGGCGAATAAAGGAATGTTGTTTAAGTTAAACATTTATGGTGCAACAAGATCTGTACATTTTATGAAAGCAGTTAGCCATTTCATCTACCACTTACACTATCAATTCTGTCAGCCAATGAAGTTGACCCATGCCATTACAAGCATGCACATTTATTTTCCTCAGTTACTCCATCTTGAATCTCTTCTAACGGCAGAAAATCGTTAAACGAAAATCACTATCTCCATATTGTCTAACAAATGTTTTCACAGCATGTCTGCTGTAGAACATTTATTCTGTCTTACCTCTTTTTATCATTGACCTCGAATATGGGGTGTCCAGTGACCTCTTTCGCATTATTTCATGGGCGCTGTGAGGCATTTCTACGATCAGCACCATCACTCCTCAAGGCCTGACAATGCTTGAGGCGACGTTGAGGGAGGACCCTACCGTCTGAAGTCAAGCCACTGCTTTTGGGATATTTCTCTGTTGTCCATTGCAATGTTTCCTTTTGGCTTACCTCTTTTTTTGGATTCGGCCAATGTGGGTATGTGAGAAAGCTTGCCAGTAGCTTCTCGTGAGTCGGTTGTTCTTTCCGGGGATTTCCCGGGTTCTTCCTACACCATTAATACTGGCCGCCATGTACAGCCTATCATGTCCTGAAAAATGGCGTTAAACCCCACAACAATAACAACAACAACCTCTTTTTTCTATTTATGTGCTGGGACGATTGAAGGGTTACTCTGGGTACAGCAGTACATGGCATTCTGCACACGTGTCGCAGCCATCTCGATCGTCTTGAGTTTCATCTGCGATGTGATGGCTTCCACTCCAGCTTTTTGTCTGGGGTATTTCTTTGAGATGGTATTAGGTCAAAATATTCTTCTAATTCTGCAGATGCACCTTGTTTGGACCCTCTCAAGTCTCTTTTCGATGGAATGCCTTGTTTTTCAGCACTTTGAATCATAAAACAACACAGTGAGGACTCTATATACGAGGTCTCTTAACTTAATTGTTTAGGTTTGTTGACCTCCAGCTACTTTGAAGAATGGCAAAAGCCTGGTTTGCTTTGCTGATTCCCGTGTTCACATTTCTCCCAGAGCTGCCATATGCTGTAATCTTGCGGTCCGTTCTAGGTGAATTCTTTCATCTCTTGCAGTTTTTTATGTTCACTGACAAGGGCTTGGCAACACTTTTTTCACATGATTTCATGGACATTTAGAGGCATTTCCATGATAATTATTACTTATTCCAATGCCGTTTCTTATGAGAAAATGTCCTTCTTCTGCAACTGAAATTGTGGAAATCTTCGTCATTGTTGATGTGTGTGATGTTTTTATGTATTTAGTTCAACTAATTAGCATTCACAAAACAAACCTTTAACGGATTTGTTTGGTAGTACCGTCATAGTTCAGGGACCCAAGCTATCATATCCATTTGTAATTAATTTATGGGATGTTGTCTTTCATCAAATAAATATTCCTATGAATTAGACATGTTTTAAAAAACATACCATTGTGCTACAAATTCTGTATCAGTTACACTTTATATGTGACAAGTTACTCAAAATACAAAAAACTTCAATGAAGTACAGTATTTGCAACAACTTTTACAACCGTTTAGGAGTAACCTTTCCCTACAACACAGTTTGAAAAATTTGACAAACTTACACATTTATGGATGATGCAAAATGAGAAAAAAAACTAAGTGTATATAGCACTGAATATTATTTGTTAAAATCATCTAAACAAGAATTATTTCATAGTATGGTATTTTAATCTAGGAAAACGATGTATGTCTGTATGAAAAAAATCTGTATCAAAAGGTCTGTACGTCAAGAGGTATCTTTGTCAACACTTACAAATAGAAAAAAATTCTAACTGGAAATATTGATCCAAACTGAAAAACAAAACATCTGCATGTCAACATATATCAATCTGTAAATGTTTAAAAGCAGAAAAACCTCAACTGAAACTATTTATCTTTTTTTTTTTGAAAGTATTTGTTACAAGAGACAAATAAAAACAAATACTCTAACTTGAGCCGAGATAATCAGTAATGTGTTCATTGGAACACATTATCAGTAACAAATATGTGAAACAAATGATTTAATCAGGGATGTATCACAGGAAATAGGCTTGTAATTTGAACTTTTTCTACACATGGACAACACAGTGTACAAGAATTGTTCATTTGACCACTTCTAGCAAACGAATCACCCATGCACTAACATTCACAAAATGTGGTGGAAACAGTTACATAAAAATTACATATATGGCACTTAAAATTCATTTAAAATGTGTAAAATGTAATGTATTACAGACAATGTAAAATGCTCCAAAAGATAATGAGTCACATAATGTGGATGATATCAGTTGTGTCAGCTTTGAAAAAGAGCTGTTTATGCAAGTACTGAAGGTTGTGGATTAGACCACGTGTCCAATGCTCCCACAGATGGATTGCGGCAGTGGTCCAATGGTTTTCACAGATTGAATAGGGCAAGGGTCCAATGGTTCCCACTGTTGGACTGAGGCTGGGGAGCAAGGGTCTCATAATTTCCATATATGGATTGTTGTTCATTGGGTTTTTAAATTCCGAATTTCTGCCAAGCATGAAAGTCAGGAAAAAATGTACCCCACATAAAATAGTGAATTCATAGCATATTTTAAACTGAAATTCATAAACCGAACATATTTTATAAGATTATCTTCTTTAACCTCTCAATGGTATTTATTATCATGTATTTAAATTTTAAGCTAAAAGAACGAAAATGTAATATTTACTACATTTAGCATTGATAAATTTTTGGAGCAAAATAACTCTTGAGCTTCCGGCATTAATCAGTAACTTATGTATAACATCAAGATTATTTAGGGTGAAGAAATCACTCTAAGGAAAAAGATCTGACTTATGATCACCAATGTCTGATAAAGACACTTTATTGGAATCAAACGTTCTGTATTATGCACAAGAATTCCACAGAGAAAAAATACCCAATTTAAACTTAGCTGGGTGACTATATTTTACATCTGTCTTCAAATTAACACAGTCAATAAACAATACATTCTATGATGTTGATAAAAAGGAGTTAATAGTGTAAGAAAAACAATTCACTGTATTGTATTGATAGTACTAATACCATCCCAAAGTAATGCAATAAAACTGTGTTAAATTTTATTTAACCGACAAGATAGAATACTCAAAACATAATTCTATATATCAAGTGCAATTACACATTGTACGTATAAAGGTGACAAAGCATACAAGCGGTATCAATCTGATGAAATCTGTTTTAAACTTGCAGAAGGCAAACATAAGATCAAGTCATTAAATCTGTGTCTTTTCTATGGAACCATCAAGTTTCCTTTATCATTATATTTCATCCTCATTCAATTAATAATGAAAAATGCCCATCGATAATATATATTCCTTCATCTGAGCACATCAAACGATGCATGAAATACAGCTCAACTTTCTAGTTTTCTACCTTGTCTTTTAATATGAAAATAATCACAGCAAAAGTCAATTATATAGAGTAAAATTATGGGGTTTTCTGTAGACATTTGTTTACATACAAATTGCTGTTTATTATCAATTATCCAGCCAGAACTTTACATCTCATTGGTGTTGAGTATTCATCTATCAGCATAGTATATGAGTAACAAATACTTGAACAGAAAACTTTAATATTGTTGATGCATTCAGAAAATGAACGGGATGAACTAATATATGTTACTCAAATCTAAAATTTATCTCAATCATTAGTGTTCAATTTCTGCAAACATTTTACATGAAAATATTTCTTGTACATCGGTTTAAAACGGCCAGATGTACTTGATGTCTGACTCTACAAGCATTGTATCAGGTGTCTATCAAGTTACCCTCCATTATACTTTTGTTTCTGACTTTGTTTCAGAACCTGCATATATTATTTTAGCAAACTTTTGTTTTAGGAATGTTGTAAATATTTCATCTCTTCATCCGCATCATTGTTTAAATATTTCCTTCCAAAGAAATGGATCTTTTTTCTTCATATCTTCATAGATTGACACCATGGAAACACCCTGCTCTACAAGACATTTGGGAGGGATTCCAATCTTCTTTTCTTGTTTATATTTATCATCATAGTACCAATCTGGATACCCACGCAAAAGCATCAGCACAACATAAGCTTCACCATCGATTGGGTTGATGCAAAACCCTGGAGCTCCCGATGCACCTTTCTCAAATGAGCAATGTAGAAGCACTCGCTGTGGATCATCAATACCAACAAACCCATCCACATTAACATGTTTGACACTCCATTCCTTGGCAGCAGTTATCTCGTTTGGTGCAAATTGAACGCACTGGTACTTATCTGTCTTTTTAATATCGGCTTTCGAATGACCAATGAAGTAGCCAAAACATTCATCACTGGACAAATGAGCAAATTTAGTCAAGGCTGGGGGAAACAAATTCTTAGTACTTGGTTTGAGCTTCAGAATAACAGTATCCAGATTTTCATTGGCATATAGTATTACAGGTTCAAAGTGAAACCTGAGGTTGTCGTCACTTGGTAGGTGATTCCTTTCATAGGAGAAATCTATAAACACACTAATGTTACTGAGCTGATGATAGGGAGAGAGCTGCGCCTGCTGATGTAGTGGAACTGGAGCTGAAAAAAATGTGATCACACATATCACATCAATATATCAAACATTACTAATTTAACTCCAAGTAAAATGTTTATTTCCAATCGTAATCAGTTTGAGCAGCCAGATTCTTGAAGAAATTAGGTCAAACAAATATAAAACTTCATTTAAAAAAGTTGTGTTTGCTAAATTGTGCTTACAAGGTTTCCATTAAAGGTATTAAAGTACAAAAGTTTAAAAATGGGTAAACAATTCACTGTAAATGCTATAAAATTATACACCTTCCCCATATTTAACAGTCCTTTATGTTGGCACTAACTGCGTATGGGTGACTCTGGAAGTTACTGATGAACAGGTCTCAATGAACTTGACATATAGGCAAGGTATGTACTCTTGTACTAAATATTGTCCAGAAACCAATATTTTCTAGACAGACTTACCATGTCACTGACCTTTATGTCCCAAAATAAATTGGTTTCTCTCTTACACTATGTGCAACCTATCCAAAAAGCTTGGTCAAGAACTTAATCTGCAACAAATATTACTGTGCAAAATTCATTTGTCTTTGTTCTTTTGACCCCATAAACAGCAGGCCTCTTTTTTACCTTAGGTGAAAGCCTGGCACAAACCATGGTAAAAATAACGTATCTATAACTAAGGTTATTGTACAAAACCTTTTTTTTTCAGTTACAATGACCACGCCTTTTGATGCCAGCATCATTAGGATTTCTTATTACCTAATGTGTCTCCATCAATAAATTCTGATGAAGACCTATCGTTAAAACATAATGTTTTGAGCAGACACCATTTTTATTTTTTCAACAACAGTTATTTTGACCTTTTGATCTTAAAACAACAGGCTACCTTCTTAAACAACGGGAAAACCAACTACAATGTTTAGTCCAAATTTGAGGTGCATAACTAAAGTTTTGAAAAGAACATTTTTATTCTTTCAGTGATAATTAACTTGACTTTTAACTATTTGACTCCAAAATGGATAATTTTATTTTCACCCTATGTGCAAACAATCAACGTTTGGTCAAGGTCTGTGATATAGAACTCATGTTACTGCCCATAATTTTGCTTACTTTTTACATTCGTCGCATTTTATCTTAACACCGCAAAATTAGTAGGGTTTTTCCATGCTGCAAGTGCAAGTCTGCCATAATGTTTTGTAAAGGCTGATGGTGCAAATCTAAAGTTGCTATGCAGAAATGAAAAAGACAGATGGATTTAAGAATGTATCGGCAATATCATAACATTTTAAGTACCGCATTTTGGAAGGTGCCCAAATACTAAACTATTGCTATAATGGTTTGAAGAACTAATAAGGTCATCTATATATGAACATAAACATGCCTACCAAATTATATGTTATGTCTCGAGTGGATTTTGCCTATTATGTGCTCACAAAGTTCTTATTATACCACTAATATGAATATGGCAGGGACTTGTTGCATTGGGCTTGTCCATCCGTATCCATGTCCTTGTTCTCATCTATGCAACTACTCCTGCGTATTTCCATGGGCTTTGTTGAAATTCACTCTCTGATTCTAATTTCTATTTTGGTGTTAAATGTGTGTAATATATAGACTGTATGGTGATTCCTGTGTTTTCAACTAAACCCACAGCGTATGATGAATTACCTTGAATCCTGCCAGGGATTATTGATACCAGATCAATATGTACATATTTATAGAGTTGTATCCCTTTTTGGTTTTAAATGTAGTCACACATGTGATAATTTTTGTATGTGCAACTAGACACACTGCTGTTGATCAATTGCTATGAAACCTGACATACAATTTCAACATAAGATTAACATGCACCTATTATTCTGACAGCATAATCTCTGTTTTCAGTGTTGTGCCCCCTTCTAATGTATCTACTGTACAAATGTATAGTAACTCATGTATCCAGTTGTCCTGATACTTGGCAGACATCAATGACATCAGATGAACATGTGCATGTAGGTCTGTTCTCACGCACTGATGGCTTTTATCAGAAATGTGTTTTGGTGTTAAATATACATATTATATATATGATGCTTTTGTCTGTGCAACTGACCACCCTTTCTGATTGCTCTGAAACTTGGCAGACATTATTGAATTAAGATCAATATGTTGTTTTGTTAAACTCTGACGATTGGTTTGAACTATGTCCCTTTCATATTTATCCATATTTAATGTTCTCTTGAATGTTAATCCACACATTCATACATTCTGACAAAGTGTTTTCTGTCTTCGAGGATGCACTACTCATGAAAGCAAGGTCCACATATTTCCATCTGTCAAAAATGGTTGTCCATAGATTTACAAAGATAAATTAAAACGATAAACATTGCTGTAATGCCCTGAACGTCTAATTATATCATAGAAAATCTGAATACAAATATAACTAACAAATGTTTTTAGTTTACCAAAACATTTTGTTTCCTTAATTGTTTCAACAAGGTACAAAAAGAACACTACAAGAGAAACAAACATAAACTCAGAAGTTCAAGAATGTGTCCTTTCAAGGAATGTGAACCATTTGCTCAGGTGCACATTGCCCCGCCTCTTCCTCATTATGGAAATGAGTCTATAGTAAAACCATGAATATTAACTCTTCAGAAATTAGTGAGAGAACTATGCGTGGACATGATGAATATCAAGCATAACATGCATAAAATTTAACACTGCAAGAGCAGTTGCATTCACTTAATTATGCCATTTTTATATGATGACCATAATAGGTATCAAGCATGACATTGATCTACAAATACTGCAAACAAGTTATGTCCATCAGATCATGTGCATACTACATGCAACTTCGGATGAAAGAGGAAAAAGGGCAATAACTCTAACAAGAATTGTACAGATACAGTGATTCGTCAACATGCACATCAACTGATCACCATATTATGTACACAGTTTTATGGTTCGTTTCTGTTGTTCTTTTAACAACACATATACCATCCTTGATGAACTCAAATGAGAATCATTACAAAAGCGTCGAGCAAAAATAAATATTGATTCCTGTTAAGCTAACAGTCTACATCATTCGACCATTTGACAGATCCAAAACCAATTAATGCAGTTTGAACAAGACCCTAACAAAGTAAGACACCTGCAACAATGGCTTTGTCCATAGGAGAGTCCAAAATTGAAATGCTTTTCTCTGGACTTAGTGCATAGTGTAACTGAAGGTCAGATTGTATCTTAAAGTACACCACAACCTGATCAAGACAATCACCATTTCTGTTTTGTTCCTAACTGCAAATACACTTTTCTAATGCACCTTAAAAAAAAAAGCAAATAATACACTTTGTGATGTCACCACTTTTTCATATTACGGTGTATGTTTGGCTCTTTGCAGTAAATGAAGATGTTTTGGAACATATACCTTGCCAAGAATGCAACTGACAAAAAGAACACAAAGAAGCTTTTAAAAATTAATTCTGATTTCTAGTTTTCAAAATAGCTTCTTCAAATGTACTGAAATAAAATATTACTGCAATGGACAGAAAATTTAATTATACCATCTACATATGAATACAAATATGACTAGCACACTTCTTTTGTTTACCTAAAGTTGTTTTTTTTATCTTAATAATGCCAATAAGGTTTTCATTATACAAACCTATAAACCAAGAATATCAAAAAGGTATAAACTCGAGGGATATAGCCCCACATTCCACCATTCTCTGTGACGTTGATGAATCTATGGTAAAAAAAATTAATACTTTATCTTTTGAAAATTGTATGAGTACTAATGTTTGGTCATACCTGAAGATTCAACATTATGTGAAATAAGTTTGACACGTATCCACAAAAATCTGCAACAGTAGTTGCTTTCTCTAACTTCTATCATATACTTGACAGTGATCTACAAAAACTGCAATATACATTATGTCCAGAAGACTGTGTTCTACATTCCATGCAAATGCTTGAGTAAAACAAGAATTGTGAGACTAGAGTAATTCATCATTATGCACATCTTAAAGAGATGACCATAGCATTTAGTTTCATGGTGATGCACTGAAACATTTGCGCCACAAGATTATATCATACAGTCCATCAGGTTTCAAGTAAAATGGGAAATAACTCTAGAAAAAATCTCAGGGACACAAGACTATTCCAGTTAGTTATAGACCTGTGTGCCTAACACCCTTTCCTTGCACAATCATGGAGCATATACCAAACTGCCCAGATCATGAACCACTTTCATCTACACAATGTCCTTGTCTATTACTAGCATGGTTTTATGGCGAATCATTCTAAAAATAAATCATTCAAGCATAGTTAAGGACCTCTCTTGCAGGTTCGACTAGCGGAGGAGAATCGACCTCCTGATAATTAATTTTTCAAAGGTCTTCGACACAGTGTCATACTGCAGATTATTGCATAAAACAGCAAATACGGCATCACTAGGAAGACCAAGAGATAAACTGAAGGGATGGCTTTGTCATCGAATACAGAAGGTTGAACTTGATCAAGTATCTTCCTCCAATTCAGACCTTGTCTCCAAACCGAGTGGGCACTGTCCTTGGCCTCTGGTGCTCCTTCATTACAAGTTTGTTGTAAAGTGTTAGCTGGCAAATCAATCAAGCTGTTGCATATGATCAAATTCCATACTGTTTGATACGTCAGTCACCTGATCTGATTCAACTGCAGAGAGAACACCTACTCACAGGTAGACTGGTCCAACAGGAACCTCCAAAGATTGAATGCCAATAAATGTTACTTTTCTAACACATCACTCCAGAGGTTATCATTTCCAACGATGTGGAACATCAATGCAAAGATCCTTATGATGGAAGACAGTCATTCATACCAGAACATAGAGCTTTCATCTGACCTATACCAGGGAACCCTGACCATGTAAGTAAGATAACTGAAAGAACGAATGGAGTATTGAATTTCTTGTGATGGCACCTCAGCAACTGTAGAGTGGCAGTCAAAGTGAAGGCCTTTGTCCTTCTTGTTTATCCCAATGCTATGTGCTCATCAATACTTAAAGGTGGCATCTCCAAGGTAGAGAAAATTCTGGGAACAGAAGTAAGATTTGTAGCAGTCAGTTATTAATACAGCCATAGTGTTATAACTGTACTGGATGATTTAGCTTTTGTTGCTGGCTTTAAGAGCATATTTACCATGCTGGATGAATTCAAAAGAGAATCACTACAACAGTGATTTAAACAAAGTGTCACATCCCCTGTTTATAAGATATGCAACAAGCTAAGCTACTGAATTACATCAATCGCCCCATAAGCTCAACCAAAACCCATTAGAACAACCAAAACCCATTAGCACAACCAAAACCCATTAGCACAACCAAAACCCATTAGAACAACCAAAACCCATTAGCACAACCAAAACCCATTAGCACCACCAAAACCCATTACTGCAGTTTGATTAAGACCCCACCAAATCTGACACCTCCAAAAACAGTTCCTCCAGGACAGTTCATGATTGAAATGCTCTACCTTAGTGCATGCTCTTATTATAAGATCAAGTCTGTATCACTACAGTGCAATAGAAACAACTGCTATTTGTATTTTGTTCTTAACTGCAAACACAGTTCCCTGATGCAGTTATGAATGTTTCGCTGAGTGAGTTAATAATGTAGGTATTCATTCTGGAACATATTCACCAATATGAATGCCACTGACAAAATTAGATTGAGTTCAGGAAGAAACCTTCTATGGAAGAATTTTGCTGTAAGGAATGATCAGTCACTGTGCTGCATGAATGTTTCTCAGATCTCTGATGTCTCTTCACATGCTGTTTCAAGAACCACATGCTTTGCTTTCTGAGTTAAAGTGTCCCACTAAATCAGACTGTCCGCCATGTGCTAAATTTATTACACTTGTAGAGACTTTGAAACTGTAAGATTATCCATGTCATAAATTGGAGAACAAAAGAAACATAATGGAATACTCTTCTACATAAGGCTGATTGTTACTCAAACCCAAATATACCTTACACTGATTTCTTGCATCAGCCAATATTTTCCCATATGACTTCAATACTGAAAAAGCAAGACTCTAAGGGCAATCTGTATACTTTTAATCTTTAAAAAAAAAATGTCATAGAAAACTATACCTGCTGTGTTTATATCATGCTACCATAAATAAAACCAGCAGTTCAGAATTTTGGGAAGACAAAAATGAAGATTTAAAGAATAAATAGTACTACATCCATTTTTCTAAACACACAAATGTCACTAAATATAGTCTAGCTGCCCTACCTTAGTTTAAATGACAACTGCATCTTCTACATCTTATTTTCGTCAATATTTTTCTGTACATTCTCATGTCAATGAGGAACATAAATCTAGCAAACAAATTATGTGGTTACAAGAATGCCCAGAACTCATATGTAATGGTAAAATATTATTAACCCATATGTAATGGTAAACATTTTCAACCCATATGCAATGGTAAAACATTTTCAACCCGTATGTAATGATAAAACACTTTCAACTCGTATGTAATGGAAAAACATTGTCAACTCATATATAAAGGTAAAACATTTTCAACCTATATTGTGTTGTGAACCTTGGAAAAGTGATCTCGAAAGCACTTGAGCAGTTTTCTCAGAGTTGCTGCACTTTGTTATGTCATATTTGTGTCCTTGATAACTTTTAGTTGCCAAAACTCATCTGTGAAAGATTATATATATATATATATATATATATATATATAAGCAAAATGCTTAGTGTGTTAGTGTGTACAGGTTATTCTGCAAGAGAAAGGAAAACAACCTATATGCTATTAAAAACGTGTAATATATTTGTAAGTTTCATTTACCTGTTAATGCTTAAAGATACTCACCTCCTGTAAGAATCTGATCGACGACATGTTTTGCTGTCATGATATAACCAGGCCCAACATGAAATCCTGTTCCACATGCAATCGGTGATCTGATTAAGCCAACAGACTCGGCTCGTTGTACAAGCAGCTTATGGACAAACACTGCCTCAGTCTGATCAATGTCAGCTTTCAAATCCCCTGCATGTCCAGGCAGTTTCTGAAGAGACAAGCGTGGTGTGTCATGGATTTTATCCTTCGGAGACAATTGGGTTTCTTGCTGTGCTCCAAGGTTATTGTTCCTCAATGCTTGTGAATAAGATAATGATGCTAAAGCAAACACGAATTGTGTTTAAATGTATGGTATGCATTATTTCATGGATAATATTTTGATCTTTATGTATCAATAAATAAGTAATTAATTTATTATTTGTGCAGGATATAGGATATGCAGCCCAAAAATATTTGGTTTTCAGCTCTACTGGCTGAAGAACTGAAACGATCATGCAAGGACCATGCATCCAGTTCAGCAGCTGTTTGTTGCTGCTACTACAACTTAACCACTTGGAGGAAATTCATGAGACATGGAACATAACTTCAACCAGCGGTATTGTTGGTGTTTGATGAAAGCAGTTTGACTCCAATGGCCAATATGAGCACCAAAGAGGCCAAATTCAAAACCTTGTTGCTACTCCTCATGACTGGGATGTTTATATCGACATGGTGTTTTTACTACAACACTTCTCATGATCCTAGTTTATCCTATATATTAACAGTCTAATGTCTTAAAGAAACAGAAACAATCGAAAACAAACAGGTTTTTGTAAAATTCAACAAAATAATTTATTTCCTTAAAATGCAAAGTAAAAATATAAACAAATAACTTCTGGTATTGTGAATTTGATCCCAAATAATGATATAACTTCTAACACAAATCCTAAATATTAAAGTTCTGAATAAACGTTAGTGTTATTCCAAAATAAATCCAATGCTGGAAGTGTTGATGTGCCTGTAATGACCTGAATAGTAATGATGTGCCAAGAGTCTTTTGTTTAATCACAATAATACAAATATATCCTTTTATGAATTTCACTATAATTCCAAGTCTCTATTTTCAAGAATATTATTTTAGATGAGTACTTTTTTATTTCCAGTGAATAAATAATCTGAATAAATAAATTCCATTCCAAATGAAATACTGGACAAATAATAAAACTGATTTCTGCTCCCAATTTTATTGCAGGAATAAAATGTTTCCAGTAAACAAGATTTTTTACTCCTCTACGTGGCCTTAGTAACAATTAGCATTTTCCAAAAATAAAAACAATTACCTAATTGAAAATTTCATTCTAGAAGGTTCCAAATGTTTACATGATAAAATCATAGATAAAATTAGAAGGTCAGTGTTACTACAATTATAATAAAGAAAATGGTAAATACAATGTCCTTTACTCAGTTTAAAACAATAATCCTAATATTTATCCTTCAGTCAGAAAAAAAGTAAACAATGTTGTTTTAAAAAACTGTTAATGATGTTGGACAAGGTCAGCTATACAATTTTACATTACCAATAGCATATGATAAATAAAAAATTAAAAAAAATTAAAAAAAATGCAAATTAAAAATACATAACTATATTAAGATATAATCTCAATCCGACTTCTAGCATCACAATGAATGTAGCCTTCTTGAAAATCTTATTGCCACTTCTCTTGAATGGATGGTCATATCAATATGGATTTTCAGTAAATACTCATCACCATTTGTCCAGTATGCCTGCGTCCAACTTCTATTAGCAGTTGTTTGTTAAAGCTACCGCTAAGAGAGTAATTTAAAGAACATCATAAAACGTTGCACTCAGCGTTTTCTCGAGATCAATAAAGATAAATGAATACGTTGCTTTTCAAGCACCAACTATTGCCACTACAGTGACCATCCTGAGAACAGTGACCATCCTGAGAACAGTGTTATTATAACTAACACTTCTGAAGAATTCATGATCAATATGGAGTTTTCTTACAACATTTATTCCAATAAGTAGTCAGTCCTAAATAATAATGGTGAAACTCAGGCATCCAACGTGGCAGCCATTGTGGCCAGCTTACAAATCTCAATATTGCTACTTTTTTAATAGTCATAACGACATAGGGTACCCACTAAAACACATCTTACTATATACAGCTGGTGTTATTTCTGAAAATGTTGCCGATCAACAAACGGCAACAACATAAATTATTTTCAAAATCTTGTTATCGGTATTCCCCATGCTATGTTTGAGGTGGATGTCCATGAAGTCCTTTCTTATGACAATTAATCTGCCTAGAATGAAAATGGCATCGATCTGACTTCACAAAATTGCTACCACTGTGGCCATATTTGAAAGTTTGTTTTTGCGTCTCCTCCTGAACAGTTAAATAAACATGGGGTTTTCAATAAAACATTTCATGAGATATGCTATTGGTCTTGCATTAAATAGTACTAACCTAGCCTACAAATCAATTTCTTAGCAGCCATTTGTGTCAGCATTGGATTTTAAACTAAACACCATAGAATCACTGGTGATGAATGAGAGCATTGCTGATCTAATCTGACCTCCAATATGACAACAAGAGAAGCCATCTAAAACACGTTATCGTTAATCTTCTTGAGAGACCTAGGTCATGAATATACCTCAAGAACACATTTTCTGATGCTAGTCCTAGTTAGACTCAATTGATGCATACACTGTTATGTTAGCAAATTTGAAGACTTACGAAATTTAACCATTTATCAGCTATCTTTGAAGAATTTGGTTGTCACTTTCTATTTGCTTATGGGAAAATTCACATTTTAAAATACTGGATGAAATCATTTCATGGCAAAATACCCCTATGGTCGATATTTTGAAAACAGATGCAGACAATAGCTTCATGTAAAAAAAAACAGACATGGTTTTATAGGCAGTGTTCCATATTTTCAGATTTTGGAAAATGATCTGGAGCTTTTTCGGTGTTAATTTTCCAAACACTAAAACCAGGATGAAATGGAGTTAAAACATAAATAAATAAAATCAGTAAAAATCAGTACAAATATTTTTCCATAATACACATTTTACTAACGTTGTTCTTTGCATTTAAAGGTGTTTGTAATTAAGGTAAGAAAGGTCTTTTTTGCTGTTATTTTTATTTACTTTTCGTTCATAATAGTGGCAAAATAGGCTGAAAACACCAAACATTGATTTGCCGACCTCCACCCTGTGTATATGTTTACAAAACCGAAATTTCACAATTTTAGACAGGAACAATCTAGTAAGGTGTCCTAATTTAAGAAAGTAAGTACTTGGACAAAACTTGTATGCGCATAATAAATCGGGGTAGGTTAGTAAAAGCTGAATTTGTTTGTTAAGAAACATAGTAATTTATCAGTGAAAATTGGTAAAAATCAAAAATGCTTAACATTAATTATTGGATGTACCAAAAATTAACTGCACTTAGGAAATGTTCCATTCGTGATCTTGCTCTCATTACGCTTTAGTTTCCTCTTACTGTATAGTATTTCGGCCTTCTCATTATCCTTTTATGTAGCAGGCTCAAATTTAGAAATACAAAGTTAAGTTGTTGACACAATATAACACCAAATATAACAGCACTGTAAATGTAGACGTTACAGCAGGAAATGAAGTTGGTGATTTAGCCAGAAGATGGTCGCTAACAGAAAGGCCAAAAGGTACTGTCATTTATTATTTTTGTTGGATATTATAAATACTTTTCTCTCTGTCTAGATATTGTGTGTGCTAGCGAAAATGATTAACTTTTCCCTAATATTTTCTTTGATTTTGTGTTAATTTACCCAGCTACTTCAATGCCGGTTGGAATGGGGCTGAGAATCCAGGTTGCATTACATTCCTTCCTGCAAATCCCTCCTTGCAAATAGAGAACACTTTTTTATCATAATGTTTTGATGCATGTCCACCCATCCTCTCCTTCTTTGAAATGTTACAATAATTTAATAATTTCCTAACACAAATTCTGTTAAAACAATGTTTTCATTTGTGTATTTCCTAATCGCTAGCCCATGTAAGTTTTTCATCAAATATGATTTTGCCTTTAAACAGTAAAGAAGGAAGCTGATAGTATAATGTAACTGGAACTGGTTTCATTGAATAGTAGACCTAGTGTCAACCCAATTACTGACAGAACTGGTCTCATTGAATAGTAGACCTAGTGTCAACCCAATTACTGACAGAACTGGTCTCATTGAATAGTAGACCTAGTGTCAACCCAATTACTGACAGAACTGGTCTCATTGAATAGTAGACCTAGTGTCAACCAAATTACTGACAGGTCACCATGTGATACTTTTCAAGCTGATTATATTGGAACCACCATTCACACCATGTAGTTGCTATGAGATGTCCTCATGTTATTATTTTCTACCTATTGTGTGCAAAATGTGACCTAATTACCTGTAGGTACTATTTATTTTGGCATAGCATTACCTTAAAAGTTTGAACCAACAAAATATTTTGGCTAGAATAGTGATTATGGTGCTGGTCCATCAATTCTTGGATTAAAATTATTAGCTCTAGAGATAAATCTCTGTTGACAACTGTTAAAAATATTGATATTTAATGGAACTCTGACATGCACCATTATGCATATCTGCTCTCTATTTCTTCCTTTACTCTGTCTACAGTCCAAATGCATATGTACATTGAGACTTTGCTGAATATTCCATAAAATATTCAAGTTTTATTTGCTAGGAGGAAAGGGACTTGTATTTGCTTAATTTACATTAATTGTATTGCCTCTCTATCCCACTGAAATACACAGTATTTGAAAATATTTTTCCAAATTAAAAATAGCATGCAAGAAGAATTCACTGTGACCTAGATGACCAATCTACTACTGCACCAAACAGAGCCATTTCGAACTAAATGAACAATTAAAGGTATAATATCCTTGGAACATTTTGATGATTCCATGTGATGTTCCACATTTTCAGTTTTGACAAATTCTCCATATTAAATTACCGTTGTGTAAATAAAAGAATTCAGTTTTTACTGATTTACACCCATTTATATTCTTTATAGCGCCGACTCGTTATGAGACTGTTGCTTAATGAAACCATGTGACTGATCCATTTTGTAGATAGGCAACAATGATGTTTCCCGCCTCTTTTACCAAGGTAAACAAATTACATCAATAAACAAGAACATTCTTTCTTAATTTACAACATTTCTGAAGGCAATGAACAACGTTAACAAAATGCATATACCATTATGAAGAAAACAAATCATCCCATTTCTACAAAATTTTTAGTACTTTACATTTTGTTTTTAAAAATATTTCATCCAAATTGTACTGTTTGGAAAATAAACACTGAAACATCCTGGATTTTTCGTTTCCAAATAAAGACTCGAATGCGGACTTACACACTAGTACCCATCCTAGCACCTACCAGGTCGACAATACATTCTTTGACAACCCGAGTCGGCTTAAATATGGCTCCAAGAGTGTTTTAACTACAACTGACTCCAATAGGCGCGATGTTTATGCTCAACTGCTAAAACACAAAAGCGACATCATGATGGCAATGGATTTTTTCCAATGCAAAGAGCCGTAGCCATACTCAAGCATTGGTAAGTGAAATAAACAACTGGGCGGGTGCTTTTTGAAGGCATTCTACAACTGTGAACAATGGAGGATTGGACAGTCACATTTCCTAAAATCAAGACTTTTAACAGACTCAGCCATATGACCAGGCACATGATATGTGTTGCTTCTCATATCAGAATAGGCCTCCTAGCCGCTAGGTTGAGTGCGCACAATATTTTATAAACCGGATGGGATTTAAAATGGAGAGATTCTGCCCTTGTGTTCAAGTGAAGGTTTTTAGCAGCCATTCCTTGGATAACAAAGACAACCTTATGGTCGTTTGGTTTTTAACAGGAACGTAAAAATCATATATAGTGGGTTGATGTTCTAGCGTCTAGGTTAGTAGCACTGACCAAGTACTACCGCCATATTGTTTGGTCAATGTCCTGGAACATGCATCTGTTGTGGTCTTGGTTCTGGAGTTCATCAATGACCTAGCTCAGATGATTTGTTCTTTTGCAAGACCTCTCATTCTGGGTTCATTGTGCATGTCTATCTCTTTTTAGCACAGAAAATAGGCAGGTTCATCAGAGAAGTTTAGTGCAGTAATTACTGCACTGCCTACCATGACAGCCACAGCTGCCATTTGCACTTGTGCATGAGGATTGTTAATCAGCAGATCCTTCATGGCAATGGCTATGTCTGTGCCAAGTGAAGCAATGCCCACATAGTGGGATCAAGTTTTGGGTGTGCCCTACTAAATACCATCTTGGTCAGCTGTCTGTATCCAGGGACAAAACTAGCAAACACGGCACTGTGGTAGGTCATACTGACAATCTGTTTGCCATCTGGCACAGTCAACATCATAGTGCCATTGTTAAAACGTGTTAAGGACTACTACTGCATAATAAATAGGTCTGATCTATGACTTTATTTAATACCCTGACCACTGGTTGAAATGGCAGTCCACCTGACGGAATCAAGCACTACAATAGTCTTTGTGGCAATAATATATATTTTTTTTCAGGTTGTTCTGCATTATGTGTGTCCTTGGACATTTTAGTATTACAGTACCACGTAGGATAGCTGCCAGCTTGTTTTGTTACCCTCTCTTTCAGTCCTACTCGACAACATAACTTTCTGGCTTGCTATTATCCTTCATATCCATCGGGTTGGTTAATGTTTCATGGGCACTGATGTCCAAGGTTAACCATGGCTAGAACTCCTGTAATTGGTTCTAAGGATATGAACTATGCATGTGTGTAATAAACTTGCACAATAACAAACCACAATCACCAAAATGATGGTAAGTAGGACGCTTCCCACAAACTTTAGCAAGCATAAAGGTTTCGTTGTCAAGCATAGTATAAAGCTAGTTGGCCAATCAATCTTTAGCAGAGGGTAGTGTGCTAAGACTTACTATAGTAGCAGATCCGTTTAGCAAGTGTTGGGATAACATAATTTTCCTACAGACAGTCTTGAAAGTTGTCATGCGCCTTGCAGTAAAAGAGATCATCCAATCTGACTAACTCTCAGAGATTCTTGAGTACCAACTTATATGTTTGTGGGGGCACAAAGAATCTTTCTTCTCTATGATATCTGTCAAAGGTGAGATCTGGACACATGACTTTCCTTTTTGTCAGAGATTTATAGAGCTATGATGAAAAATATTCACCAAGAAAATGTTGTAGAAAACCACAGCCAGTCATAAAAATGCTAGCCAGGATCAATGAGGTTCATGAATTTTTCTTAAAACAGCCCTTCTTTGGTACATCTCGTTCCACTGAACGGTTCAGCATAGACACACATGGAAATTATTTAGTATAGTGCAGCAAAACAACTGCCATCTTCAATGATGAGCTCTGTATTCATGATGATGCAGAAGTGCATATACAATAGGCCTGCTGCCTCTGCCTTTCTCTGTAATCTGGATGATTACACACTCACTGACTTTTACAATTTTTATTTTGCTGCAGTGGAGGGAGTCATCATTTTTAGAGTGCATTTGCAGCCACAGGAAGTTGTCTATGATGTCATTTCTGACTGTAACCTCAGTCAGATACAGGTCTTTTGACACCATGGAAACCTCGAAGTTGTGAAGCTTGCAACTGGTGCAGTGTTTCCTGACCTCATCACACTTTTGGGGTCTGACACCTTGAAAGTACACCTAGTTAAGTATACCCATGACAATAACTTTGATTTTCTGTATCTTCAGGTTGTAAATTTTTCAGTATTCTGAGCAAATACGACAGCTAGTTGGCAAAACAGCACCAGGATGCCTGCCATACTTTTTGAAAAGATGGTGAGATTTATGTTCCACAAGGTTTCGAGCTTGTCAAGTGTGACCTGTCAGTGGTGGGACACAAGGTCATACACGATGGTTAGCCATCCCTGGTATTAATTCATGCGTGCAAGCTCGGAATGCTTCACCAGTGAAACCGACATTCTGATTTCCTGTATCTTTGATTATATGGGAGTAGTCATTGAAGACAAGCTCATACTCCAGCCTGTTCCCCAACCCTGATTCATAGGGCATTAAAAAGGCACAAAAATATATTGTCATAGTCGTCAGTGACGACATTATCCTTCGCCAGGTAGTCATCACTGTTTTCAGCACCTACCCTCAGTGCCAGCATTCTCTGTGCAACACACTTGTCTTTACAATGGCAATACCATACTCATCTACAAAAATGTTCCAAAATGCCCTATCCCTCTCACTATTTTCAGGGCAAATAATGCAGTCATACTGTAACATTAACTGACAAGGAAACATGAACACTTCTCTGGAATTGATTTACACCAGCTGGTACCATGAGGACTCACATACATTATAAAATTAATGTAGACCCATATTCTGACCACCCAGATGTTCGCCTCCACCCCCACCCCCACCCCCACTTAACTGAAATGTTTATTTAATCCCATCAGATTTTAGCTTTGATAAGTACCACTACTCCTACCTGACATTCATGCTCATTCCATGGGTTAGGGCACTCATCACTTAATATATTATGTAACCCACAAACCCTGGTTCAAGTCTCAATAGAGAACGAATGGAAACACAAATCTCTATTCTGTACAATACTAGTTTCTCCATATATAAATTTACTTCAGATTATCTTGTAATCTCCTGTATGTTCCATGGATAGCACTTTCCAATCTGTTTGGTATATATTGCAATATACCATTATGAAATATATAATAAAGTTAGTTATTTATTCAGTTCATTTGCAGTTTGAACTAAAATCTATAACACACTTTTAGGAAGGTCAACCAAAACAACATCAGTTTCAATGAAAAACTAAGGATTCCAATGACCACTTTTGAAGCTTATGGAGGAAGGGAATACTAATAAGTTCATTATCTGTCACTGAATCATTTCCAGAACACAGTGAAGATTCACCAGCTAAATAACTTAGTCAAGCTGATGACATTTTTCTGTAAGAATAATTTATATAAATAAAAATAAAAATTGAACATAATTCCAGTAGACAGACTTGTGGAGTTGATTTTAATTCTGACAACTCTTCTTTTACTTAAACATGCTATTTTCTCTCTGTAAGAACATTAATGAACCAAACATGTCAAGTTTCCTCTAATATCCCAAGTTGACAGCTTATGAATGAGAACTTTTCACCAAACTATTGAAAGCTTTAGAAAATACAAACTGATGTACATCCTATGATGACTACAAAACTATGCATGGAGAACACAGGACCACTCTTTAAGCTTACTTGGCCATACAGCCAGGTGTGGTAGTAAAACAAGAAGATTAATTAGGGCTAATATTGTTTAAAGGCTTACATGACAACTGGTTTTACTAAACAGGCATTTATAGCATTGTAAGGACACAACAACATGTAAACTATCTTCCAAACTTTATAAACTATTTTCCAAAGAGAAAGGCATAATTGGATGCAAGGTCTTTTGTTCACTGTCTAACTCATCCAAATGCATAACATAACCCTGTTTACTAAGTTTTATTGAAATAAATTAAAAAATAAAGTCTCCAGATAGGTAACAAACTGTAGCAATCAGATTCAAGATCACCTCATTAATATGGGCAGATCTGACTTATTATATAGTGGACAACAGAATCGGATCAATATATTCAGTCAACTTTACTGTGCCTTTCTAATTACCTCTTTCTGATGAAGTACATTAAATTCTGTGTTATGACAAAAAACCTCATGACAATACATGCGACTTCCACCCTAAGCAAATGTCATGTTACGACTTCTAGCAAGCTTGTTTTCTCATTTAGTTGACAGTTAAAGTCAGATTTCAACAAATTACTCATGTTTAAAGTTAACAAAAAGTCAATTTTTCTTGGTGACTGCACACTTGTTGTTCTTTGGATGGTGAGGCTAGAGATCAGAATAACAGCAACAAAAAAAAAAATGAAGGTACTAGGAATTCAAGGAACTTCTCAATAGGATATTCAAGAAGTGGGTTAAAAATCGAAATAAATAAAAGAGAACAGCAGTTTTTATATTTAATTAAAATGGTCATACCTAACATGTCAGGATTCTCCTTTTTGGATTCCATTGTGAATTTAGAGTCTGTTGTGAAATGAGGTGACTGTGGAGTCTGATTATGATTCAGTCCTATGCAAGTTTGTTTGCTGGGTATGGATAGCGGTTTGTCCTTCATCTTGCCCTGAAACAGAAAGTGGAGAGCGTAAATACCAAGACCCTGAAGAAATGGTTCCAAGATTAAAAATATTTTCTTATAAGTATGAGTTTGTGTGTTCATAAGGTAAGTGCAGTACACGAATTGCTGTCATATCCTTTGACATGGAACATGCTATGATGCATACAGTCATTAAACTTGTCAAGTATACAATGAAGATGTACATGCAATCTTCAACTGGTCCAATTGATACCATATATAAATAAAAATTTAAGTTTTGAGATGGTCACTATGGTGGCCATTTGCAAGATCAGAATTATTTATATATTTGACCATTTAATTGTGATAAGAAATGTATACATTTACATTCCGAGTTTATATGACCACTGAGAAGTAGAGATAAGAAAACTTGCAACATGACAGTCATAACGGCCATGTTGAATGTTAAATTGGCAACATTTGCTTTTAGAACCATCTATTTGTCATAAGAGGTATATTAGTGAAATTTATGTGTCAATATGACCATCTGTTTAGGAAGACTAGCAATAACAATAATTTCAAATGACTCATGCAAGTCATGATAAAGTTAAATTAGCAACAATTCAATTTAAGACCATTCACATTCATAAGACGTCTGTTACTGAAAATTCCGTGTTGAAAGGACAGTTCGATTGCTCACAGTGCAATATTGGATGTCTAAAGTGTGCTATTTTTATTCTTGAATGGTATCTTCTCTTATTTTGTAAGGGTTAAGCAACTGTGGCTTTAAAATTATATGTTAGAAAGAGAAGTTTTGAATAAAGTCTCCACAGTTGTACCTCAGAACAATCTCATTCCAAACGGCAATCTTCTTTGCTGATCTCTTGGTAATGTTTCAAGCTCTTTCTTGGAGTTTTCATCAATTACAATCTCATCTGCTGTTTAGTTGGCTCTTTGCACTCAAATCTACTTTTTTGGCATGTCGATTACATTTGAATACTTCTGTCTTCTGAAACTATTAAAGAAGCCTGCCAAGCACATTGGCCATCTCATCCCCAAGGATGTGTAGCTTTGGGGCATTTGTTTGATCTGATCCACAAGGATGTGTAGCTTTGGGGCATTCATTTATCTGTCCCAAGGATGTGTAGCTTTGGGGCATTCATTTGATCTGATCCCCAAGGATGTGTAGCTTTGGGCATTGGGGCATTCATTTATCTGTCCCAAGGATGTGTAGCTTTGGGGCATTTGTTTGATCTGATCCCCAAGGATGTGTAGCTTTGGGGCATTCATTTGATCTGATCCCCAAGGATGTGTAGCTTTGGGGCATTCATTTGATCTGATCCCCAAGGATGTGTAGCTTTGGGGCATTCATTTGAAAAGCAAGTAAGAAGTTCCTTAACATTGGTGCAGTACTTACTAGGAAACACAACTGAACTCCAGTTTCTTCCTGTAGACCTTCAAAATCAAGGCAGATCATTTTATAGATTTTACTCTTAGGCATTGTCCTCTTGTCCATGAGAAGCTCATCAGTGACAAAACATGACAGATTTTCACTAGACATCCAACCTCTATACTGATGTGTCAAGTGAACATCATCAAACTTCTGCGCTTAAATATCAAAGTTCTTCCCTTCTGGCTGCACACTATAATTTAATGTGCTGATACAAAACAAAACACAACAAACCTGTCTCTTTTTCATATGCCTCTAGGTACTAGACAAAGTACTGCATAAAAAATATGCAGGCAACATAGCACAGAAATTATTCTTCACTTTTGGAGTGTCCCTACCCAATGTTTCCAAAGGTTTCTCGTAGAAAGTTTGTCAGATTTCATGGCTTCAATGATCAGATAAATGAATGGCCATGAAAAAGTGCTTTACAGAATTACATCAAACCTCATCATGGGGAGGTCCCCAATATCTTGATCAATAGTCCATCTGCATTTTGATCTGGGCCTCTGTTGTTTAAAAAAAAGTGCAATGTAAAGGGTGAATTTGTGTTTTCCATCTCTTCTACCAGATTTTTGCTAAAGTATAGACCCATACAATCTCCAATCATATAAGTCAGTTTTGTACTGCTTAGCCTTAAGTCTTTTACATTACTTGAGTCTGGAACATGTGACTGTTCCTTCACCTTCCCAAAAGACTTTAGCTTTTGTCAAATCATTTCAGTGGATATTAGCTCCAACTTATCTTCACATTTATTAGTAGAGGACCCAGCATGCACATGAAGACTCAGTTTCATCTGTTTTGAATCTGTTGCTGGCTTAGCAAATGGCTGATGGCCTTTCTTTATGCACGTTGACAGACAAGTTTAAACAAGTTTAATGTATGCTATTGCTGAATGGGCTATTTCACCATTGCCAAGATTAGACAAGTGTGGTTCTTGTTAAGTAAACGATTGGTAGATATAGACTTGCAGTTGACAAGCCTATGAAACCTGAAGTGTTTTCTCTTCTGCATTTTTACTGATAACATCAGTCAATCCATTGAACTGTGCTTTTGTGCAATGGACACATTTTCCAGGTTTGGATACAACAAGCTTGATCCAGAGTTCAAGGAAAAGAGTATACATGTCATATCCGATGACTGCTACACATTTAAAACACTAATTTTGCTTATCTAATTCGGCCATGCATTTCCAGCTTACCATGCTAAGCTATTGCAAGGATTGCCTTATCAACATGTTCTTGCTACACTGACGATGGTCTGGTGTATACTTGTAGAAACATTTCTGTCTCTTTCAGAATATATTTAACAGACTATGCAATGCCAATCTTGACTTGAATGTATTAAAGTGTAGCTTTGCAATCCGAGGCATTATTATGTGGGACATTTGATTTTAAGTTGATAAGACCATGATTCTGTCTGTCTTTTTAAGGCATAACAATTCAAAACTCTCAGAAGTTCATACAATCATGCAATTTACCAGTAAATGTGAATCAGCTTTTTAAGAAACCGAATGCTACTATGACTACAGTGTTTGAATCGACATATCCTAACATAAACAAACCCTTCATTTTCTCAAAGGAGGCTTCTAGGTCAGCCATATGGAATATCCTCAATGAAAATAATGAGCTACAGTGGCTAGGTGGTTAGCTTGACAGACTAACAGCCAAAGGGTGCGGCTTCCAATCCAAACCTTCGGATCACCCTGAGTTGGCTACCATGGAGTGTCCATGGGCAACATACTTTACTCCAATCTCATTGGCGCTAAATATAATAATTGCGTTATCGTACCATGAACACAAAAATAAATCATATCATATATATATATATATATATGCACGTTTTTTAGCAGAAGGACCATGCAGCGCTATTATGTGTAGTAAAATCAGGAAGATTAATACTGAACCTAAATATATTACACTAGTTTTATTACTGAATAATCAGTGGGAGATTATCATGGAAGGTTTAATAATCAAATGTTGATAAAAGAAAGACAGTTAGTAAGATGCATACAATCTTGCAGGCGAGACAAATACCTTGGTTCCAGACATCAACGTATTTGTTTGTCTCCTGAGTAAATGTAGAGTTGTGATTTATAACTAATCATTTCAGTATCACAAAATGATGTGCAAAACATTCAACCCAAGCCATTCACTATCTATACAGGGAAAGTAAAACTGAGTAAATGTAGAGTTGTGATTTATAACTAATCATTTCAGTATCACAAAACGAAGTGCAAAACACTCATCCCCAAGCTATTCACTATCTATATATGGAAAGTAAAACTGAGAAAACACACAAGAAGTGCAGCAATAGTAAAATTCCCAATTTTTTCTTTGTACCCCTACCCACATTCATCCCTCACCCCTACACAAACCCAGCCATTTCATAAAAAATATCATCATCATTTTAATTTCAGGTTCTTTGTCGGGCCTCCAGGTATTAAATCCATAATAATAGCATTGATGTTTCTCATGCAGACAGTACACTTGCTGCTGACAAGGCAGAAGGCTAATATAATAACAAGAAAGTCATTCAGGGTCAAGAAAACATGTAGCAGATAGTCTTAAGCAAAACCCAGTCAGTTTAATCTGTAACAGAGGAATTGTCAATATTTTGAAATTACCTTTGCGGTCTTCACTGACTTGATGACCAGTTCATATTGTCTCACTTGACTGCAAGCTTTGATCAAAGTTGTTTTGTCTTTAGATGGATGCTTAACTGTTTCTATTTTTTTGTAAATAGTTGCAGATTTCATTTGCAATGGTATACATGCTTGTTTCATGCATGACATGACTGTTAACATCTAACATTTCCCTTGTAGTTCATAGATATTACTTAAGATCTTGTACAAAGTGAACGATGATGGCTTAAGGTACCCTTTTGTGGATTTTGACACTGAAGCAGATTGTACAGTTTACATTATACTTGCTTGTAACCATTTTGATTGAGCTATTTATGAACTTAAGCTTCTGAAGTTTTATCAGATATGTGGTTCTAACATTAATAAGGTGTTGTGAAACAATAAAGAACATGAAAGACATCCTCATGATATTCTGGCAACTCCTGTTGGTTCAAATGTTGCAATAGTGAAAAACCTGATCCACTGCTACCAGTTATGAAATTCCAAAGAACAATACAACAATATGTTGCACCACTCTTTGCAGAATATGAATGATGGAATTGTGCTAATGCGCCACTCAAGTACTGGGAAATGTTTCTTTAAGTTGTTCATATACTTATGCAAAATACCAGACCAGATCGTAAGTTTAGCTAGAGTCTGCCTTTAAGCTGCCAGAGCAAAGAGCTGCCAACTATACACACGGGAAATCAGTTTATTTGCTTGACATACTGTATCTGCTATAGAAAATTAAAATATCCTTTGATTATGGTCAGCATACAATTATACAGAACTTAGAAGGTGAAATGATGCCTGGTCAGGTATGGTGAGAGAGAAGACTCAAGAACAATGCCAGATCATTTGGTGGCATCTTTGATATTGTCAACAAGAAATTAGTTTTGATCATCTCTACAAGACATGTGATGTGCCGGTGTGCATTTGCCATGAAAGCACATACAGGCCGAACCAGACTAGAAAGTTAGAAATCCAATGAATAAACATTTCCAATAGCCATGATAGGTGAAGATTGTGTGAACACTTTGACTTCGCATATATCGGTACAAATAACTGAACACATTTCATTGTGACTGGCATTCTAAATTTTTAGTCAACATTGCTATATGTATAATTGCCACTCATGAACTACACCAAAGCCTGCTTTCAGCTATGACGATGACACCTAATCCATCAAACAAAAAAAAAGCAACAACAATATCTACCCATTAATCACTAGAACAGGTCTGAGACATTTTATGGACATGACAGAAAGAATGTCTGAATTTGGAAAGAAAAGAGAACAACAAAACAGGCAAATTTTAACATATCAATGTTCATGCTGGATTGAATTCTTTAAACAGAAGAATGTTGGTCAAAATAAAGATTTGTCTGATTTGTTCACCAACTTCACGATGCATATCTAGGTCTTGAAACCTATTTGTAAAAGGGGAATTGCAATTAGCTATGGACTGCCTAAATGGAATTCATTTTGAGCCATTGTCTTGAGAATTGTTGAAACTCTTCCCTTATAATACTCATCTCCTTTTACTTTCATTTTAGTCTGTAGGGTTAGCAAGATGCAAACTCTTTTGATACAAACCATGAGCAATGGAAGTCAGATGCACTGATGACACAGCCTGTCCATATAGCTAAGAATCGTTTGCCCTTCATTGGTAATCAAAAAGTCTCTTATGCTCATAAGCCTGTAATGAGAGATGAGACTGGAAGGCCCTTCCCCTACACTACAAAGTTACTTGTGAAGGTCAGAGGATATTGGATGTGGTAACCAGCATCTCATCATCATGGAGTATGTTCAAGACATTTATCTTCAGTCCACCCATGATCAGCCAACTCAGTATACACTTCACTCACATTTTCTCTGCATGATATAGCAAATAATGTGTTAAACTTGCTGTTAAACAAACAAAAACAAAAACAAACTCGGACATTAACTGGTGGGTTTAAATAGGTGATCAATTGTCATACATGAAGCTTTTATCTAAACAGGCTGAGATTACGCGTATTTCTGCTCATGAGATACCTTTCTCAACAACGCTAGCTTTGAACCTTATTTGCATGATATCCTCATCATGGATTTCTTCCTGATGCCAAAGAGGGTGGAAGTTTAGTAGCAACCTGTGACAGCATGCACTATTTTGACATACTGCAAACGGTAATGATTGGCACATGCCATGAACTAGCATGTATTGGCACAGATTCCTGAAGGTTAGTCACTGTTCATGTCCGTAACACATGTCTAGTGTGTAGTATGAACTAGCATGTATTGGCACAGTTCCCATGAGGTTTGTCACTGTTCATGTCCATAACACATGTCTAGTGTGTAGTATGAACTAGCATGGATTCGCAGTTTCCTGTAGGTTTGTCACTGTTCATGTCCATAACACATCTAGTGTGTAGTATAAACTAGCATGTATTGGCACAGATCCCTGGAGGTTTGTCACTGTTCATGTCCATAACACATGTCTAGTATGTAGCATGAACTAGCATGTATTGGCACAGATCCCTGGAGGTTTGTCACTGTTCCTGTCAATAATACATGTCTAGTGTGTAGTATGAACTAGCATGTATTGGCACAGATCCCTGGAGGTTTGTCACTGTTCCTGTCTATAACACATCTAGTGTGTAGTATGAACTAGCATGTACTGCACAGATCCCTGGAGGTTTGTCACTGTTCCTGTCCATAACACATCTAGTGTGTAGTATGAACTAGCATGTATTGGCACAAATCCCTGGAGGTTTGTCACTGTTCATGCCCATAGCACATATCTAGTGTGTAGTATCTTTGAGGAGTAATGAACTGCAATCAACTGTCTTGGGAGATTTGATGATAATCCTACCATCTACTTCTTTTGATCCAAATCCTAGGTGTGTATGGAATCCATCTTTCAACTGCCCCCTGAATACTTTTAAAATTTAGCATTACATACTTTGTACAGTACAGTCATTTTTCAGGGATTTTGGTGCATTTTCAAATGCAGTATAAAAATTTTAACCAACTTAGTATTGGTAGGCAGAACATTAAGAATTTTCTTCCCACGTGGAACTTGACAAAACCACTGGTGATCTCATACTCTTTACATCGAAGCTTCTCCTCCTTGGATTTAATTGGAATCATATTTGTTAAACTTTTCCACTGCATTGTCAGGAAAGTCAAAAACTCTTAAGAAAGTCTTCATGTAGCTGCCATCAGGTGTACTGAATAATGAGAACTTACTTCCATCAATTCACTAACGTGTGTCCATAACATCCTGGAGCTCAGTGTGTTCTATCATTATCACATGCAGTTTCTGACACATGTCTGCTTTAAAAACTTTGTTGGTTTTCTAATTGTTATGTCATCGTGAATGAAAATAGCATGGCTGGCAGGTTCCATTGGATGATTAAGCATAATGTAAATGGTAACACCATCCTTGCTTTCGGCATAAATTAGACTTCATGAACATTAAGTCACTATGGCTGACTTTGAGTATGGTGGAGTAATGTTCACATCCCAATTTCCATTAATGTAGGTGATATATGATCCCAGATCTGGAAGATGCAAGAAGTAGCTGAAATTGCACAAGTCAGTCAAGCATGTAAATTAAGTCACAATGATCTATTCTTGATATGGCTGAATAGCCTTTCCTGAGATGCATCAACATACAAATTTGCATGAGTGAAAGTGAAGTAGGGTCATACTAAGACCACGACTAAACAAACAAAACCACAAACATATAAACAAATGGGCAAAACACTATATCCCCTCTCACCTTTGTTGGCCAGGGATAACAGGAACAATGTCTACTAATATAACTTATTAAAGGCAAGCAACCGTATATCAGTTATTACTTGTATAACTGGTTGGACATCTTTAATACAAAGCCTCAACTCCATTTAGTTTCCCTAGAGGAAAGGAAGTTGCAGTGGCCAAGGTTTGATGTATGACAAAAGTGCATCCCAAAATGACTGGGTGGCAAATTTTTGGTGGCAACAAGTGAAACACTATTTGCATCAGAGCATAGGAACAATTTTTGATCAAAGTTTCATCATAGTATGGTGATTGGCTTCTGAATTTCATTAAACACATATCCTAAGAAATCTATTAAAAACTGTACGCACATTGTAAATTAGTGCCAACAATATAGTTGAATGCAGCAACTGATTTTAAGTTGTGACTTTCAAGAATTTAACATGAAAAATCCTAATATTGTTGGTAACACATATGGTGTTTCTGTCAACACCAGAAAAGTCATACCTATGTCTTGTCATTCACAGACATGACTGCAAATAATATGTAATAATTTGAAAGAACACTATCTTTTCTGTACAATGCAGTTGCACACCAAACTGTTTCAGAGTGATGCTATCATCCCATACTGTGCCATAAGTACAAATCTGGCCTCAGTAGGGGTACTGAATAGGGGGGTCTAAATGGAAGTTTCAGCCCAGATATATCAATGGATTTGTAGGCATACAAATAAAGTGAATCCTTTATTATGCTTGCCTCTGGAAGGATGGGATGGTGGAGTTATAAATAAAAAAAACCCATGGCTAATGAAGGACATACATTGCTATGATAAACATTTAAATATAAATACCAACCTCCACTTTATCACATGTAAACTTTTTATCCTCTTCCTCCTCTGAGCATTGGCTGGTGTGAACATGGGGAACATTGACAATCACTTTATGCAGTTCATTATGGGCATTCGTCTTGCTGTTAAACAACCTGACAAAGTTCAAAATGATTATGATAAGCTAAACACTGTCAAGAGAAACATACAGTGGTTTATTTTCCTGCTGATAAGCGCATGGAAGAAGCATTTATTCTATGAATATGATCAGCCCATCTTCCAAATAAACAGAACATCTATAAAAATTTCTTGAAAAGTTATAGAACAGACATAAACAATACTATCTGGCAGACAGCAGCACAAAATTAAAACCCTGCCACAAGATAGCAGCCGTGACATTTTGTCACTAAAACATGACCTACTACAATATATGTCATAATTTAACTTCACTGGGATTTTCCTAAGAGATAATTTTCATGGATTTTTTAATTCATAAACAGCCTCAATTTAAATAAACAAACACAACAATAATTTTAGGATACCCACCACACAGATTATATCGCACAATAGACTGGCATTATTTTCATTTAGGACCAATCAGACATGACAAGAAACCTTTTGGTGAAAATGAACTGTAGCTTTGGCTATGCATTTAGAATTAGTAGTGATAACTAGATTTGGTTGTTATGTTGGCATTCAAATCAATGCTATTTTAATTTAGTACTTAATAACATTAAATTTTTTTTTGTGAAAAACCAATGTAGATACAACCATTCATTCAGAAGGAGTAATGATAACAAGATTTTCAAGAGGGTTAGCACAGTGACCATATTGGGTGTGAGATTGGTACATTTTCATTCACGACAAACTAGGCTTCACATGAAGAGTTTTGGTGAAATGCCCATGACAATATAACCATTCAGGAGGAGTAGTAGAAACCCATTTCAATACAACTATCTGTCTGTGAGGAGAAACAATATATTTTTCAAGTTCTTCAATATGGCAGCCATATCATATGACAGATCAGTGTTATTTTCACCTATAAACAACTGGACATCATACTATATCTTTTACTGAAGACCTTATGTCAATATGACTATTTAATAATGAGGATTAAAACAAATGAAAAGGGCTACAATGCCATCTTTATTGTGCTATGATTCTACATCGTAAATTATGTAACAGACAGAATGCGAAACCAACAATGTTAAGTAAAATCAACAAACAATTCATTTCTTTGCAATACAAAGTGAAAATTCATGAGATACTTCCAGTACTATGAATTAAATCCCAACTAATCCTAATTGTCCAATTACAAGTCCAAAAATACAGAATTTTCCAAATGAATTCCAACTCTTGAATGTCCTGATATAATACAATGACGCAATCCAGAATGTCTTTAAATGAGTTCACAACAATTCAAAGTAGGGTTTCTAAATCTAAAAGTGAATGAGCACTTTAATAATTCCAATGTACATTTTAAATAAATAAATCCTCTTAAATAATAACTGAACACAACTGTAAACTCCAATCAAAATGACTTGAAACAGGAAAGAATTACTTGCTTATCAAATCCCTATTTATACACATTTTCACTTAATCTAGATGTGAATCATTCCAACGGAAAATTCTAGTATAATTGTAAACATGACTAAGCCTAGAATGTTCTGAACACAGATATTATGTAAACATTGTGTTTACAACTTACAATCATTGACAAAAGTTAAGTATACAATATAAATTAATTATACATTGTAATTGGATATCTCATGGTAATCCATTTTAGATCCAACAAGACCCTACAATGAATATTTTTTGCAAGTTTCATTACAGGACTTGCTGAAGGTTAGAAGATGCAACAATAACAAACTTGATCTAATGGGCACTTGACAGCAGACAAAAGGTCATTACATAAGTTCTATTGGTCTATCACTGTAGATCCAACAACTGTGTTCCTATAGAGATGCACCTCATAATATTAAATACATTTGAATAGCCATTTTCAATCACAACATTTTACTCACCTCATGGTAGTTTGTTGTCTGAATATCTCCAGTTTCTTAACAGTTTCCACTTGATGAGGCAAGCGAGATATCAACTTTTTCAGGGCACCGATTATGAAGGATACAACCTCACTCATGTTGTCTGTTTTTGATTCTTTCTTCAATTCCTCAACAGTAACACCATCCAAAAACTTCAGGACAACATCCTGGACATTTATAACACATAATTTGAAATGTATAACTCAGTGGGACTATCAGAATTAAAGGAAATATGTATTCTATTCAGGATCAAGTGAAATTTAAAGCACTACTGTAGAAGGTTATCTTTTACACAGCAAACTGAAGGTTGCCTTGGTGGTATTCAAAGGAAGGGGCAGGTTCATTGGAGAGAGATGAAGTAATTCTGAGATACATTCCTCCCACCTATTCCCATATGAACAGTAAATGTTTCCTCAACACACTGCTATAGCCTAGGAAACACTTTAATAGTCCCATCTGCATACCAAAATGCCCTAACTCAGACACTTATGTCTGAGATTGAAATCTCTTTTGATGAAGTATAATCCCATCTCTTCCTGAGTTAGTATATATTGATGAGGATCTCTTCCATCATCTATGCACTCCCCAACACATGGTAGTGTATTTTCCAATGCAAAATGGAATGGTATGACATTTAGAATGTTTAACCCTGCATTCTCTCACCTATTACACACATATCATTCATTATAACAAGCGAATGACATATTCCTTTTCTGATGATATGTTTTACTCCATTATACTGAATATTTTTCAAACTCTGTAAGACAAGTACACATACATCAATGAAACTCGCTAGTGCATAAATTTGTCAACTTACCATAATTGGCATAAAGTATTTCTGCACTGTATGCGGAGTGAGAACATCTGTGCACTGACCAAAGGGTCTGGAAAACAAACCAATTATGATTTTATAATAAGTTTCAGTAGATGTGAGAAAAAAACTTTTACTCACAACCCCATGGTTTAGTTATGAGGCAGCACGGACTAGTGGTTGAAATCATGGACTTGAGGATAGGAAAAGACTTTAAATGAACTGACGCTCTATCTACAGAGAGTTAGAGTCATTTATTTCTTGTTCACTGACCCTTTGGATATACCAGGACTCAGACCTTAGGAACTACATGTACTGACGTTGGAGGACATTAACAGACGTATATTTGGTTTCTGAATTGAGTCAATATTCAAGTAACAGTACTAATGACAGTTGCAATATACGCCTTGAAATCCAAAATCTAAAATTAAAAAATATGAACATGAGTAGAAATAATATTTTTTATCAACACCACATTATCAACATCTACTCTAGCTTAGGTTGATCTGGTTGAAATACAAGACCTAGGTTAGTACAAACAACAGGAATCAAAATATACAGTAGCAAATATTAGAATGGCCACATAATATGTGCTTGCTTCTTAGAAAAAATATCTGGTAGTATTCTTTTACTACTAAACATATAAATGGCAGAATTACAGCCTAATATTTGTTTGATTGTGACAGAAGCGAAAGCCTGTATTGTTATTACAACTGATAGTAGTCTACTGATCTTGTGAGGAGACACAATGACACAAATGTAAACGGTCATTGTGAAGACATTCTGCAATCAAACTTTCAAAAAGTAGAGTAAATGTTACCTGCCAATGCTTCTTTATTTCTAAGCCTGTATTTAGTGCAAATACACTGAGAATAAATACATGGATGTGTTTCAATCCAACATCTTTCTCAACAACATATAACAGTATATAATCTTATGTCTTTTGAGAAATACTACAGTAGCATATCCTTGTTGATAAGGCTTGCAGTAAACAAAGTCAATATAAAGAAAGAGTAAGCAAAAGAAACAATGGTTTTCTAAACTTATCCATACAAAAATAAATTCCAACTATTAGCCAAAAAGCTGAGCAAAAGCAAAATGAAAACTCATGGGGAGAAGTGATACTAAATTGTATATGGATGGTACCCTGCCAGGACTCTGAATTCAATTCCCTCCTGAAAGGAATGGTTGTTATATTATTTTACTACAAATATGAAAACTGTTTGCTGAGTTTTATTTGCAATTTGCTGAATTTTCTGTCAGGAGTTTGCTGAGGACAAAAAATGCCGCTTGTGAGGACATTCTACAACTAGACTTTAAAGTAGGTAGCAAAACCTAAATACTTGCTTACTGCTAATAACTTTTGTATTTGGTTATTGAATCAAGTAATATTCAATGCAGTAACAATGAATATCTTAAAGCATGGCTAAAAACCTAAATACATTTTTTATCCTTTTCCTCTTAACTCTAATGCATTAACCTTTCGCTACTGCTTCGGTTGACCTCACACTGAATCTGAAAGTCACACTAACAATTTAACTGTGGAACTATTTCAGCCAATGACAAAGCTCTTGCAAAAGAAACAAGGAATAAGAACTTTTATTTTCTTGGTATAAGTTTTGGTAGCTGCTAAAAGGTGGAGTTTAACTTTCTTATTTGTATCTATTACTAAATGAAATCTGTAGATAAAATGTCAGATGCTAGATTTTGTTTTGTTTCATTCTGTTAATTTAAACATAATCATACATTTGCTTTCCTGTTGTGCTTAATTGAAAATATATAACTGATTTTAAATCAAATGTGATTAGCAAATAATCAAGTAAGCACATACACCATACACATAGTTGTCTAAGTGAAAGAGAGAAAGGGGGAGGGAAGGCCAGAGGTAAAGATAGGAACAGAGAGACATTTAATAAATGAAGACTTTATTCTTGTTATATCTCTATGTTTGTGAGTGTATGTGTGTTCATGTTTGAACGTATATGTGTGTTCACTTTACCTGATCAAGGCATCTATGACTTGTATAGAAAGTGGTCCACATGCAAATCTCTCGTACAGAATTTGAAAACCATCAAGAGCACCAAACCTGTTGACTAGGTCTACCAACCATCCCTGGAAAGATGTATCAATGATATCGAAGCTTACAAAACATGACAAGATCAGTTGCTATGAAACTTATACACGTTAGGCATATGAGATAAGATATATCAAGCTGCAAGCTAATTATTCAGAATGTACAATTACACTGATGGAGATTTCTGTATCTATAATTCAATTGTGCTCCTCAAAGCTAATTTTTCTTTTTTATAAACCAAATGGGGGAATTTTTAAATTCCCTATACATTATCAAGAAATAAGTTAAATTAAAACTTACATTTTAAGGTTTGTTCCTTAATTGAAATATTGTCAATAGTAAAATATATATGAACCATTGTTACCAATAGTAACCACATTTTTCACCAAACAGTAGATATTTTACACTCTGATGAATAACCTCAGTCTTATAATCCACTCTGCGAATACGTGGTGTTACAGTTACACTTTGAAAATGATAACTAGCCATGTAGTAAATGTAAACCATGTAAAATTGACGCAACAGACACGATACATTTTTTAAAACACCCGATTCCAATATCAACATATTAATGAACAGTATCACCAATGTCTGTGTCTGTGTAAATGTACAGAGTATACTAATAATAACAATAATATTGGGCATCAGATATAGTGCGTTCCTGTCTGATCAGGTCATATATGCATGCATTAAAACATGCATAAAAATAATTTGTCTACCTGAAATGGTTCTTGCTTATTTCTGCTATTAAGTAAAACAAAAAATGCAAGAACTCTATTTTAAAGAACGAAGAAATTGAGAGGAGAATCTGAATTAATGGCCTGTCAGTCATTAATATATAAATACAAATATGCCTATCAAAATTAATGTCCTATCAAACTTATGTAGATTCTGCTTACTTGTGTTAATGAGGTTTTGTACAAAGAATAATATCAAATGTGAGCAAATTGGAAAACAAATTGATACATAGTCCTGGATGGCTGAGGGGATCAATTACATATGAAAACATATATGCCTATCAAATTTCATTTGTTTACATCTTTTGATTATTCCTTACCAAGCTAAGGATTTATCTTATAAAACAGTAAGTCAAAACTGTTCACAAATTTGTAAAAATAAAAATAAAAATACTGCTTTTGTTGATTTTTAAAAATTGAAGCATATTATCTATATGTAACTACCAGTATCAAAATTTCACTTGTCTACACTAATTGTGTTTCATGCATTATTGCCTAAAACATTTTGGGACAAATGTATGGATGGATGGAGGTACGTAAATAATGACAGACTCAGGGAGAGGACCATTCAAGCAAGACACCCTCATTACAAACAGTATATATGATAGCCCATTTGTCTCCTACATCCTATCAACTAATAGCCATAAACTATAGTATATCCAAGCTGGATTTAACATTAATAAAGTTGTAACAAACAATCAATTTTCAACTGAGGAAGTATGCATTCACTGAATAGTTTGTAATGGACAATCTAATAACTGATGAAAAAAACAAAATCAATCATGTAAAAGTCTTATTTGTGTGTGTGTGTGTGTGTGTGTGTGTGATTGGATTTTTAACGTAGCTTTAACAATGTTTTAGTCATATCGCTATGTGGCAGTTTATAGTGATGTCGATGTCTGGAGCATCATGCTGCAGACATGTCACATTATGTCCCACCCAGTCACATTATCCTGACACCAGGCTGACCAGTCCTAACACTAACCTCTTAATGCTGAGTGCCTTGTGAGGCAGCTGTAAGTACCATTTTTGTATCTGGTATGACCCGGACAACGTTCGAACCCGCAACCTCCCGCATCCGAGTCGGATGCACTAACCACTAGGCCACCGGAGTGGTCTCTTATTTGTTAGTTTCAAACATCATGTATAAATATTGTATGTAAACTGAGACCAGACACCAAATAAAATGACCTGCTAATATCAATTGGCATTTAACATTACTGTAGGCATATGATAAACTGACCCTCAAGCTTGTTTACTGGTGAAAACATAATGGAACCTGAATAATAATACTAGCAACAAATAGAAAATTATACTGACTGCAATCAGCTCATGGATTATTATTTTGCAAAAGAGAGTGAACAAATTTCACTTGCAATGCAGTCTCTTTGCTGTTATTCCTATACTACAGCACATTTCACAGGGCGTTTATACAGAGATAGGGTTTTATAAAAATGGTCTTACCCTTGGCTCTCTCAGGTTTGGCGGTCTAGCAAACAAAGCATCTGGAAGGTCTGAATCTGCTGGCACCATCTCAGAAGGGCGCCTTGCATTACAACTATGGAACCTGTAAATTATGACTTATTTACATATTGGGTCTGTGGTCAAGTATTGATTACTTCATGTACTTTAGGCAGCACTATACTGAGTTTCAGATTTCATGCTAACCTTCAATGTGATTAAGGGTTTAGGTTTATGAGTTAATTGTATACATCAATTTCCTCACCATCAAGAGCACATCTGAAGTAGCAGACAATATACAGACTGATTAGGTGTACTGTGAATAAGACAACTGTAATGACACCAATTCAGGCTGATTTTAACAGGGTTCGAACACGTGACTGACTGGTTAGGAGTCTAAGCTAATGACAAAGTCACCGTGCGGAGCAAGGATACTAACTGCACTATACAACTCATTAAGATGCATTAACAAATTAAACTTCAGCAGTGTTGAGTCAAAACTAAGCATGATGAGTCTAGATAATATGTTAAAAGATAGTGAGAATGTAACAAACAAAAAACTGAAGAAAACACATGTTATCCAAGCTTACGAACAAGGTTGCAGTGACCTGCATTTGGCATAGCTGAATCATCCTCCTTATGATGCCTCAACTTACTAATTTTTATGTGTAGATGAAATAGGGTTCGAGATACTGACAGCATTACAAATGAAATTCATAAGTCACTCAGGTGTGAAACTTAGGTCACAGTGATATCATTCTGGAAATTTTGAGTTATTCCTCACAAGATGTGTCAATGTATCAATTTCATGGATGCAAGTGAAACTGAGTCCAAAATATTGATGTATAATAAACAAATAGCTGAAATTACAAAAGTCACTAAATATGAAATGTAGGTAACAGTAACCAGCTTTGGTATGATTGAGTTATTGGTCATGAGCTGCATACCAATTTTCATAAGGTTAAATAGGGTCCAAGACACTGAGGGTATATTGAATAAATGATTGAAAAAATAAAAATCACTCAAGCCTCAAAAATAGGATACAGTGACCTTGCTTTACTTTAGTTTGATTACTTGCCTTGAAAAGCATCCATATATCAGTTCTCATGATTATAGATGAAATAGGGTCTAATAGATACAGGCCATAACATGCAAATGACTCATGCATGAAAATTAAGTTACAATGACTTCATGTTGGTATTGCTGGGTTGGTCTTCCTGAAATATGCATCAGCATACCATTTTTCATAAGTGTTGGGTAAAACAGGATTCAATATACATGTACAGAGAACTGCAGTAAAAACAGAAATCATTAAGCATAAAGACTTGGTCACAGTGATTTTAGTTTGTTATGGCTGACTTACTCTTGTTAAGAAAGCATGTACCTTCAATGATTGTATCTGAGATAAGGACTTAGACAGAGGGCCATAACAAATTAATGGCTGAAACAGCAAAATTTACTCAACCATGAAAATTAGATTACATTGACCTAGTTTGGGCATAGTTAAGTTATTCTTGTTGTGATACATTCACACACCAGATGAAACTGCATCCAAGATATTAGGGCATAATGAATAAATGAAAATACTAACTGAAGATTACATTACTGTAACAGTAAACTAGTTTTTGGTGCTGATTCATTTATTCTCACTGGGGTGCATTCACATATCAATTTTCATGAGAGTAAGGGTCCAAGACATTGAGTGTGTAATGAACAAATGACTGAAAATACAAAAGTGACGCAAAATATGAAAATTAAGCCACAATGAATTGAACTGCCCTTAAGCCACAGTGAATTGAACTGCCCTTAAGCCACAGTGAATTGAACTGCCCTTAAGCCACAGTGAATTGAGCTGCCCTTAAGCCACAGTGAATTGAACTGCCCTTAACTATATGCATCCACAACCATTTTTCATGCATGTATCAACAGAGTTCAATATACTGAGGGTGGAGTGAAAACATCACTCAATATTTAAAATAAGGTCACAGCAACAATGTGGATGAGTTACTCTTGCCGATGTGCATCCATTGGTCATGAGTGTATGTATTGTGCATGAAATACAATCCAGCATATTGAGGATTAATAAAGAAATGGCTGAAAATACAAAATTCACTTAAGCATGAACTTGAGAAATAGATTGTGTATTTTTATGGCCATGTTACTCTTTCTGAGACGCATTCATATACCAAGATTAATCTGTTGGTGAAACAAATTGCTAAATATTTAGGGCAAAGTAAATGCACATGTCAACAAACAGACAAATAAATGTACAAAGGACTATACCAATGAACGGGCAAAACAATGTATCCCCTCCCAACTTCATTTCATGAGAAGCTAATAAGGTCAACAGAAATATGGTAACTCATGGACTTCATGACTGTTTTCAATACCACATGAACATGAAGTTGTCCAGGACCTGCATGTTAAGCTTCTCCCAAGCTTCACTAACGAGTACATTTATTTAGCTTCACTAATGAGTACATTTATTTAGCTAAATAAAGATAAGAAAGTTGTGAAGTTGCAAATCAGAACAGAGTAGGATAATCTCATATTGAAATACATGGAAAGAAAAAAACTTGAACACTGAGGTTAATCTAGGGAGTGGACAGGTGTACAGAGGACTTATAGATGGGCGTGGGCCATACAGATGGACCCCAGTGTGAGTACTGTGTCAATCTTCATCAAAGCTGGATTGACAACTAAAGACGTGTTACATCTGTGCATACTTCTAGTATCAGCAATCTAGCCTTCCACATTCGGAATCCATCAAGACTAGCATTACTTTTCGCTATGTACTTCTCGCTGTCTATACTTACTTGCACTCTGGATTAAAAACCATGGCTAAGAGTCTAAGAAGTGGAAAACAGTCCTGTGAAAGTTTGGCCACCACCAATTCTATCAGCAACTCTGTATTCTTCAATATATATTTCTGGAATAAATAAACATGCATTTGTACAGCCTATAAAGTTGAAGAAAGATTCCCAACTGTACTGTATGTGAGAGAAATACTCAGTGCTACTATGACATTCATGAGGTAAATGTTCTATATTATGGCATTCATAGATATTGGCACCTCCTGCTGTGTGCTGAGTGAACATTTCCAACAATCTTGTGAAATAACTAAGACACAGAATTTAGATGTCCATAAGATCTACACCAATTCAACACATCCTATAACTGTACTCTTATTGGTACAGTTGGCTAATTTGGAGGTCAGGTACCTATTCTATTTCACAACAGAGATATATTGCCTACCGGTAGTTCTGCTTGGATGCAAGTTAATGAAAGAGAGTGAAATGGCTATAAATGCAGCAAATGCATAACTAGTTGTTAGTTAGCTATGCGCATTTCTAAAAAAACACTGATACTTTTAACTTCAGGTGGTAATAAAGTCCACAAACACTAAAACAGCAAAGAGAGAAACTGTTGCACAAGCCATATTACAGCCTGTGACAAACTATGAGATAGTTTTGTGGGTGTTCTTTAGTCACATGATGTATCTCAAAACTATAAGGGTTTACTTGTGACATGAAGAGAAGATACTGTGCAGATTGGTTGTTTATTCATGTAACTTATGGAAATATTGGCGGCACCAACTGGACTTAAATTAGGTACTTTCTGAGGCTCCTTCACAGAGTAAGGGTCCATGATTATGTATTTGTTTGTTAAGTGAATGGAAGTGACCCAGGAATATGCACTGTCGGCTTAAAGTAGAAGAAAGGACATACAGCATTAGATATGGGCTTATCTGGACTTACAAAAGAAAGGTGATGAAGGTAGATAAGATCTTTGTGAAGTATAGAAATATCTTTGCAAATGCTAAGAATATGAAATGAAGAACTTGTGCTGTTATACATCGAACTTTCAAGCCAAACCTGTAATATAAACTCCCTGTAATGCCCCCATTTGTTTAGAAGATAAACTGGACAAACAATACAAGTGATGCTGGAAAATGTGCTATTGGGAAAGTTTTTATACTTAGATATTCTTCAAAAGTTTTAGTCTGGTACTGGTTATTAATTGGAAGTAATGGAAGTGAAGTAATAGATTAGTATCTGACAATATTAACATCTCTTTGTACCAGAAGATCCAATCAGGTCAATGGACAACATAAGCTGCTTGCTTTGACACTTTAAGATATAACTGTACTTTGATCTATAAATGTCCTAGTAGTAGCTGGTTTATCATAAGGAGGTGTGCAGGTCTCTGATTGGTCTTGTCTAGTTTGACAGGAAGCCAGGATAGGACAGATCAATGTATCTGTATGATGTTTACTTTGTACTTACTTTTCAAATTATTTATTGACTGTTTGGCAGTACTGTTATGAATGAAATATATTTCTCTAAGCAGTAATGTATTTCTTTTGAAAACATATCAAAAAATATTCATTTGTTTTGGGGTTTATAACACAATTGTTCTTGGATGCACTTTTTAAAGGGTGACTGGACGAATGTAACAGTATGATTAAATACATATAACTTAGAGAGTATGATGAGACTGCAAAATCCAAGGTCGTTTATTGTTACATACATTTTGCTCAGCCCTGATATACATACATTTACAAATGTCAACCATGTAAAATACTGTAATTCAGACAATTGCATCTTGCACATATTTTCCATTCAAACTAGTATTAATGGTTAGGGTTAGGTTTAGGGTTTTCGGCACCTATGAGCCCTTACAATAAAGCAATGAATCAGATAATACATACAAGGGTTTGATATTTCCAGTGGCTGATATCATCATCTGTCATCAGCTTAGTGAATGAAATAGTAAGTCCTTCACAGAAGAACCTCTGACATGGTTCACTGCGAGTGTCTATACCTGCAAAAAAGGTATGAATTACTATTCATTTGAGCTTTTCAGGGTCTACCTGTGAACAATGCATTTCTCTCCCAGAATAGGTCATCAGTCCATCACTGTTGGCCTCTTCCAGCAGAGGCCAGTGCCCAGTTGAATCTGGGTCAACTTGTTGCAAGCATGCTTATGTGCCTTACTCAAGGAGGGTCCAACAAATTTCAAGATTAAATGTAATCCAATTTATTCCAAATGCAGCTGTCAAAGGCAGAACCTAGAAATCCAGCTTGAATTCAGTAGGAACAAAACTATATTAATATGTGATGTTAAATTAGAGAATTCCCTTTCATTTTATTATTATTAACTTTCACCATTGTTATCATGTTTTTAATGGCAAAAAAATCAATGTTTTCTGTCCCAAAAAAACAGAACAATATTTATTTCCTTCAGTGTCCAAAGACAAACAACAAACAAGCATCTGGGCCCAGTCTGTGAATACTGCACATACAAAAGCAGACAACCCATTTAGTCAAACAACCAATTAATCGCAAGTTATGTGCATGGTAAATAAATTAAAACAAACATCTCCTGTCTAGTTTAATTTTTATTTCAATGCATAAGAAAATGCAAGCAAAACTAGAAAATAAAACTTCACATGTGCAGAAAAAGGTGCCATATTCATGTTTTTGTTCTGTACTTCCCTCCTTCTTAGGAGACCCTCGCTCATAAGTATGAGGTTTGTCCTTTCCCCATACAACTGTTTACAGCTTGTACACTGTCTATATCTGGAGATCCACTAGATGATAAAACCCCAAGTCCGCAGTTTCAAAAGCTCTGGTGCTAGATCTTATTTCTTGCATGTAATATGGATCGTCTTGCATAGTTCACCTTTGTGCAAAGTAAACCAGTCTTCTTATGTGGAATTCAAGTACATGCAGGTAAATTTACTAATGCCACAGCAAAAATGTGGGTCAGTACCATCAATCATAGCTGTCAACCCCCGAGTACAAAAATACTGACTGCTTATGACAAAAATACTGATTTTCAGGAACAAATACTGATTTTTAAAATTTTAATTCATATGTAACTATTTACAACATAATTACAACCATCAGTAAAGTAGGACAGTGCCTTACATAATTATTTAATGTCAAAGATGCATGTGTTGCACACTTGCACCTTCTGGACGGGCACCCTGTCCCATTCAGATGCCCATTCAGAAGGTGCAAGAGTGCAATACAGACACAGGCTGTTTATAGAAGCCTTTTCCACACCTTGTTTTTTTTTTCAATCATTATCGATTCCATCATACCATCTGTCATTGATGATCTGAATTTTGTGTGATTTTCTTACTGAACTGTTTTTGTTCTAGCATACGAGTAATCCTTTGCAATTTTAATGTCTGGAAAATGTGTGCGAAATAAATCACCTGCAACACTAGTAACTGAAAGGGGAAGGTTCATTTCTAAAAGAAATTTAATAAACTGAATTTCGATCAAATTACATCAAGGTTCTCTCTAGTATTTATATATGTCCAAGTTCAGGCTGAGTTGCGTTTGATGAAGCAGCAAGCTGATGTTTATTAGCATTTTCATGCTCTTGTATTTCATGTGCACCTGCATGCCCAATAGCAAAATCACATTACACAATTTGCAAAACGTAAAGTTTTCTCCTTTACTAGATGGTTTCACAAATCTAAACAAGACGGCACAGTTGTCCTTCCAGTTCTGTTTTCTTGTCTTTGCTGAAGAAAATTCTGAATACATGTATTCTGCTTTCCTAATCAACATGATTAGAAGTTGAATATTACGAAGATGAGACACAGTGATAGCGGTAACTGTTTGCGAAATTCAATATGGTGGATAAAGACAGGCATGGTAGCCTCGATTTCGAATGAACCAATCATATTGTAGAACTGTATTCCTATATACATGTGATACATTTCTATCAGAATGGAACCGAGTGTTATTGTATTTTTTTAAATTAAAAACGTATTTTTTGCACCAAAAAGTACACCTGTATTCAGGTCCAAAATACGGGACAAATACGGAAAAAACGGGACACTTGGCAGCTATTCATCAAGCAGTAATCTGGGTGAGGGGGGTTTGCCTCAGTTGTGATGCATCAATTATTACATCAAAAGTATGTGAGAAAATTATTAAATATCAGAAAATATGATGTCTGATTTATGTGTCAGTGCAGGTCAAAAATGATGCATGATCTAATTTTGTGATACATACATAAAATCAGCATTTTTCTATTACAAGAAGCACTGTTAGCCTAATCATCATTCTTTTACATGTTTCAGTTTTGACATGGTCCTGTTCAGAACAGTAATGGATGATAGAGTAGATGTCAATAAGCATTTGCCTCAGCTGCTGCCTTGGGATTATCCAAAACTCTCATGTATCCTTGAAAGTATTACCTTGCATTGACCTTCATTCACCTGATCCAAAATGCTATTTGCCCATCCAGCTGTATTCCCCAACTCCAACTAGGCCACACCAAACTGGATGTTTTGCAATGCAACCCAGCCACTTACTTTAAAATGACTTACCTCCAAACCAGAGTGATAATGGATGTAATTTCTTTATTTTTGTTTTATGCCATAAAATATTTGCAAAATGGTGTCCGCTAGCCTCTATCTGTCAGTCCAAAGAGACTCATCATCTATTTAATGTATTTAGACTGTCTGTACAGAATTTAGTTCCATTTTCTTATAGTCCATTGTGCAAGATGTCATCTTCAATGGTCACAATCACGTGTTTGAATTCAACACCCACTAGAGTTCCTACGATGAAAGTAAATGTTAGGAATTCAGGAAGTAGTTTGAGTTATGGACAACAGTACCTTCATAGGGCAAATTGCATGGTAATAGCTTGTATGTATGTAATCAGTTTCAACTTCTGACCAGCACCATGATCAATGTTAATACTAGGGAATGAATTAACAGGAGTTTACAGCCACCTACAATTAAATAAAACATGACTTCAGTCTGGGCATGGGCTTGACCACAAATTAGATTGCATGCCACCAATCTTGTCATTTGTTTTGCAATGCTTGAGCTATCAAATCTAACAAACCACTAAATATTTGCCTGTATGGTTTTTACAAACTCTAGCCATCTATTTCATCCATCAGTCCTGGGCACAGAGAAACCACTAATTTGAAACTCACGTTCTCTGTGTTCCAGGGCTAAGTCTCTGTTAGAGTGAATTTTGGAATACACAGCCAAATCCCTCAGCACCATTTGGCAAGAATGTACCTGAAACCATCCTTTTAAATGATAGTGCTATGTTTCTATGATCTTCGCTCTCCTTACAAATAGTTTATAGTGCACAGTTGTGAGCAAATTGCAACAGCTAATTTGTGTGGGTCTGTGGGTTTAACAAAAAAACAGTTCATGCATGGATGTTGATATTAGGCCCTGATGCTCTGGTATGGAATTGAAAATATGTTTCAAACATTATGTAAAAGCCAAATATGTCACAGCTCTCTGCACAGAAGTTTGCATCAAGGATTTGTGCTGAAAAATATATGTCTGCTTATGAGCATGCAGAAATTTAAAGTTCTTGAATTTCAATATCATGATGTTTTCATAGGTTTAATTTGGATGCTATATTGGTAATTTGAGTCCTTAAACTGAAACAGCTTTAAAGCTAAAGAGCAGATAGGAAATTGTGAAGGAAAATGTAAAGTTAAGGCATTGGAAACTGAAGGAAAACAGTACATGTGCCTTGACCTGGAAGTTCACACCAGACACCAAACAATGATTATATGTATGTATGCCAACTTGTATTTAATGTAAGTATGCCAACTTGTATTTAATGTAAGTATGCCAACTTGTACCCCTTTATTTCAAACTGCTATAAAGTTATAGTCCGAGATAGAAAGCATGATGGAAAGATTTGAATCCCACTGTAGCAGGCAAAACACCTTCTAATGATGATGTATAAGTATACCAGGTTTCGTCCCTTAACATAAAAACCTGTACGGGATAGCGGGGAATGAAAAACGTGATGGAAAAGTTCAAACATCAGGCTGCAGCAATGATATTGAAAATAGGACTCCTAATTTCATACGTAATGTGGATCCCAATTAGTATTATTTTATTATTATTATTGTTATTATTAAGATATATATACATATATATATATATATATATATATATATATATATATATATATATATATATATATATATATATATATTTGCAATCAATGGTGGAAAAGCTAGAACAGAAAGTAGGATAGTTGTAACTTGTATACAAGTACAGGAATTGCAAGTGGTTGAGATTAATGACTTTACGAAATCACACATTTAGTGATTAAAAAAGAGAAGAATTGGATTCATCTTGCAAATTTAGTTTTCTCAGCAAAAAAATTCTTTAGGTAAAACCTACCTGATCATGCAATACAAACTACTTTTTTTTTAAAACTTAGTTACCTTTGATAGAAATGGGTCAAATTGATTCTTGATTCACTGTTTTGGGAGCCTAGGATGACCCTGTGTGTTTGGGCTCTTGCAGACGCTCTGTAGCTTGAAACCATGTCATAGCTGGGATCCAATTTACAGCAATTAGCATGAAAATGATTGAATGACTTGCCTGTGGATAGCACACCACACTACATCATTTGAGAGACTTTTTTTTAATGCATGAAGGCATAAAAGAATTGAATTTGTGGGATATTTTTGGGATATATGATCCAATGGATGAAATTTTAAGGATCACATTGCCTTTCTGAGTCCTAGGGACAATGCTAAAATGTTGTGCCATTTAACAATCTGCAAATGTTTGAATTGCTGCAATAGCTGAATCATAACCCACTGAAACCCACTGAAACCTACTTCAACAAAAGTATTACAAGCTGAATAGAATTCAAAATACCTTTTTTAGACAGTCTTATTGCAGCATCCAGCAAACATTCTAGCTCTTCCCCAGGTAAAATAGGTATCACCCAGCGAGGGCGATTGACCTTTTCATCCAGGGTGTCTAACAATGCCACAGGAAATGTCAGCTCTTGAGCCTTGCTTGTCTGCATGACCAACTTTCTCTTTTCTCTTCTCTTGTTTGTCTGAGGAGGGGTGTCACTGGCTAACTGATTCCATGGTATATCTATTGTAATGTTTTCCTGTAATGAATTAAGAAATAAATTAATGACAGAATGATGACTATATGAGAAAATAAGTGAATAAGCTGTTCTGAAATCACCAATGCATACTAAGATATAATTTGACTGATGTTTGTGATAATGATGTAGAGATACTGAGCATATATAGAAACTAAACAAGTATCATGACTATATCACAAGGCAGCAGCATTAATCACCTAAATGCCAATATGTATATAAAAGGACAAGGTGAGAAACAAACTTTGTCAAGGGCTGGTAACCATTATCATCAGCGTCAATTGTCCCCTAAAATACACAATGCAACACAAGAAACTATGAAAAGTGTTGCTCCTGTATCAACTCATTATAAGTAGAAATGATGTGCAGGCACAAGTATGTCTTTTTGCGCAGACAAAAATCAGAAGTCAAACAGTCATCCAATCAAGAGCATTGAATGGACTGATAAATAAAAATACTGTACTTAAACAGAAAAATAACCAAGCAAGATTTTCATCTCAGGTGTTGGATGGTAGTGTTATGGTCAAAGCAGAAATTAAATTGTTCTAAAAGCATCTAAATAGAAATACTAACCCCTATTTTATCCGATGCAAGCAACACTGCCACATCCCCCTGTGAGTGTTGGCTCTTCACATTTTGGTCACTCATATTCCTGTTAAACAATCAAAAGGAAAAGTTAGAATGATTATGATGACCAAAATGTATGGTCCTGAGAGGTGCTATTTGTAATCAGTCAGTTGTCAGTGAAAATAGAACACATTTAATAATTTTATAAAAATTCAAATAATAATCAATCAATGACAAAGAAAATGTCTGACAGACACTAGGAAGAAATTAAAAAACAGCATAGATTGTGAAATTTTCATGATGATCACTACTGGTGGCCATCTTATGGGTTACTTTGCGTCATTTTTATTTAGATTCAACCAGAAACCATAGCAAGTCTTTTGATGAAAGCTCATGTCAAATTGACTTATGAGAAGTAGGATCTTTAAGATGACCACCATGGTGGCCATACTGCACTTCAGATTAGTACAATTTTAACTTAGACCAACAAAACACTACAAAAAGTCTTCTGGTGAAACCGCATGTTGATATGACTTTCAGTTTTGATGGAATAACAATAACAACATTTTCAAGATGGCTGCCATGGCAGCAATTCTGGACAACAGATTCGCACCATTTCCATTTAGGACCAACTACACATCATAAGAAGTCTTTTGGTGAAAGCACAATGTCAATATGACCAGACATTCAGGAGAAAACATATCAATAATATAATAAGACTGTCAAGAGGGCCATTGTGGCAGAATATTGGGGGTCAAATTGGCCCCATTTCATTTAGGATAGTAAGACATCATAATAAGTCTTCTCTCATAAACCCCATGTCAACTGATGTTTTGTCCAGAAGTGGTAATAACAAGTTTGTTATGATGAATGCTGTGGCAGCCATCTTAGGCCACAAATGAGGAGACTTTTCATTTAGGGACAACTAGACATTATACCCATCCATTCTGGGGAAGCAATAATAACAAGAATTTCAAACTGCTGCTGTTGTGTTCCTATTAGTCGTCAATTAGCATAATTTTCATTGAGAACCAACCAGATGTTTTAAATATTTTAATGAAAACCCAAAAATGTTCATCTAACTATCCATTCAGAAGACATAGCAATACAAAGAATTTCAAGATGGCCACCATGGTGGCCATACTAGAAATACCAGCAACATTTGCATTTAGGACCAACCTGAGATCGTAAAAAATCTTTGAGTTAAAAACCCATGCTGATATATGATGATCCATTCAGGAAGACAAGCGATATAACGATTTCCAAGGTGGCTGCCATGGTGACATTTCTGGATTTCAGATTTGTACCATTCTCATTCAAGGTCAACTAGACAGCATAAGAAGTTATTTAATGAAAACTCCATTCAGAATGAGAAGTGATTAAAAGCTTTTCAAGACGGCGAAAATGGCCGCCACATTTCATGATAGAGCAGCACCATTTTTGTTTAGGACCAACAGGGCCATGGTATAAATGAATGTGTAAAGTTTCATAGCAATCCTCAAAGTAGTTTTAAATTGGTAGAGGCGATAACAAACTTCAGTAGAGCTACAACCAGTAGAGCTACAAACCATGCAGCCCACAAATAGATGCATCTCATAAAATTAAAGATTTTGAATATGAATTTTAGTCAGAACTGTTTCCTCACCTACTGACCATTCTTTGTTTGAATATCTCCAGATTATTCATGGCTTCCTTTTGATTGGGCAAGCGACACACCAATTGTTTCAAAGACTTGACGACGGAAGACAGAGCATCATTCTTGGCTCTTGTTTTTGATTGTTTGTTCGGTGTCCTTTCAGTAACATCATTAGGAATCTTCATGACGATATTCTGCAATATTATTAGGTATAATTTGAACTGAATAATTATAAAAGACGGTATCCCACAAAATGTTTTGTACATGATTAAAAAGTCATCCATGAAAGTGATATAGAACAGTTAAATGAAAATGATTTCTATTTGATTAGAATATGTGTCTTTGAAACCAAAGTAAAAAGAATACCATGCATCCATTTTGACCTTCTTCATGAATGTACAAGATATCAAGGAGGTCTGCATTCAGAAGAGGTTGATGGAAAAGAAAGATGAAGAATTCTTACAATCTTCCACAGAGCACAACAACGTCCAGCTATGATTATCCTGTACTCGCAGCAATAGCCACGGTGCCAGAATATTTCCAAATACCCATATGCAAGCTAGTTAGCTTAACTCAGGCATTTTATTCCTAGTTGGAAATCTTCCTTATGCTAAGAACAAAATTCTATTCCTAAATTAAATTGGTGATTTACTTCATGAACAGCCTCATGTCTTCCTCTATACATGATTTAGCATTTTCCCATGCAAAGTTGATTATTTACTTATTACTTGTAAAATCTTCCTACCCCTTCTCCCTGCCCCCAGCATGGCAGGTATTTTGCGCTCTCTCAAAAATGCCTCCATTATAAAGAACCATCCATCACCAATCATTCTAACTACTGACCCTCATAAGACTTTAGCAAATCCCTTCCTGGTCAAATGAAGGAAGATCTACCCTTTCTAGTATATGTCATAACCCTTAATATTGGATAGTGCATTGTGAAAATAGTTCATAAAATAATAACACTCACCACAATTGGCATGAAGTAGTTCTGCACTGTGTGTGGAGTGAGAACTTTTGCGCACTGTTCAAAGGGTCTGAAAAAGAAACCAGATATGATTTTAGCAGTAGTTCTGATAGATGCATATAAAGTGTTACTCATAGCCATATGAAAACACATAGACAAATGTTTGGTAATGCAAACTAAGGACCACTAGAAACAGATTGGCATCGCAGAGAGAGAGAAAGAGACAGAGAGAGAGAGAGAGAGAGAGAGAGAGAGAGAGAGAGAGAGTCATGTTTTCTAGCTGTTTTACAACATTGATATTCCAGGATATGTTCAAATATAAAGATCCATTTATATCACCTTGAATCTGAATTTAAGTGAGTACTAACGGTAGTTGAAACGCATGCATTAAAGAATAAACCTAAAATTGTAAAAGTAAATGCGAGTATAAGCATTTTTTCAAACTCCACCATACCAACTGTCACTCTGATTAATTTTGATTTATCTTTCATTTAGTGAAATAACTGTAAGGTATCATGATACAATGACTTAAACTTTTGCTGTGGTTTGTTCATTTTTACGTTAAGTAGTTTTCACTGTTTTAAAGAAGTTCACGAATCCATGGAAGATGATCCTCGTTCTGCATGACCGTGGTCAGCGATTGATGAAAGGTAAGTGGCTACTGTGAAAGGAGCAATTGATGAAGATGCTTGATACACAGTGGAATACATTTATCACAGGCATTAATTTATGGTTTTAATATGTTGAAAAATTATTGGAAGCAAGAGAGTTTGTACATGTCAAGATGGGCCCTGACTCTCAACCCCACCTTTAGGCTCCCTGAGACCACTTTCTTCATAATCATAGTATCAACATTTCTGACCATTGATGTTAATGACAACGCTTGTCCAAGCAAACAAGATTTTATTTTCAACATTCTGGAAATCTTATAGATAAATTTTTTGCAATAAATTCAAATCATCTGATCAAACTATTTATTAGTCAAATAGGAAGAGATGCATTTGACAGAGGACATTTACTTCGGGTTACTGCACTACACCTCCTATCGAAATCTGTTGCTGAGGAAACTTTTGTGACCGGATGTTAATAACCTCTTAACCACTCGAATAAAGTATGATGATGGAACTTGTATCAATGGCATGACTCTCATGCACAAATACTTAGCCAAATAAATGGCCTAATAAATTTTAGTAGACTACATAATTATTGAGCATTTTATTTTCATTCTCAACCTATAATCATTTGTGTATGAATAATAATGATGGTTTGGAGGGGAGTGTATGACATACATTTCATATTATGTTGCATACATTACTGAGAATTTTACTTCGATTGAGGGATATTTCAATTTTATGTACAATCAATACTACATTTCCTTGCTTGCTTCAGGGCTCAATAATTTTTGTCTTTCTCACACTTTTAACCACATTTTTGAATCTGAATCAGGGTGTTTCTCTAATGAGAAAGGATGTATTACACAATGTAACTTTCACTTGCTTAATAGGTAAACTTATTAGCTTTCATCCTACAATAATGTTATTTTATCCAGATTAAACAAGACTGCATACAAAATCATGCAACAATTTAATAATGTTGTAATGTATTATATCATGCAGTAGTTTCAAAATTAAAGGTTTCGGGGGGTGGGGTAATTTGTTACAAATATTTTTCATTTGAACAATATATTGATGTGCATATGAATGTTGCACTTTAACAGTATAATCTAATTTCATTGAGTCTATGAAGTTGACAATGAATGGGTCTTCACTCTTATAAAATTTATATATTCTGTTCTTGGTTACTGTTCCATTGCAAGATATACAATGTTCTTCTGCAGAATATAGTTTTATAATGTGTATAGTTACTGCTTTGGCATGATTTGTCACAGAGTTACATCAGCAACGTTTTGATATATTATTATTCCCATTTCTAGTTCACTCAGATAACTTAGTAGCGAGCTTAGTCATATACATGGTTAATGCTTTATATATTTTAACTGTACTACTGCTACCTTAGGAAATATAGAAAATTTCTATAGAATCAAGTTTGATGGCTGTTTTCACAACATTTCCTCAGACAAATATTTTATATTCCGTTCTCATCACTATTCCCTGAAGAAATCTAGCATGATTTTACATGTTGTTTTGCAGAACTGAGTTAGTTATGTAACTTACATGCATTTCTTCACTCGGAGTTCCTTAATTGAACAATTTTTAATATATTGTTTTCAATTCCTCTTGACTCGTGAAATATATAAGTAAAGTTGCAAAGTTAGGGTTGAAGCAAGCAATATAGCTTAATGTGAAGCAATTTTCATTTACTAGTTTCGACTACATTTTCTTCTGAGGGAATATGGCACATGTTTAATGAATCTAGTGTGACGATTCCGTGGTTACTGTTTATGCATGAAAATTTACATAATATCCTCAAGGAACAAGTTCTCCATCAATGTTTTGCCGTGTTCCAATAGGTACAATTTGATTTAAACATCTTCAATTAGTTTCATTCAGGAAACAGACAGGGCTTTTGTGGAACTGTGTTTGACGATGCCAAACATTACTTCTTAATATATTTTCACCATGTGCATTCAAAAAACAAGCTGACATACTGTTTTTCTCTACTGTTCGACTGTGAAATAGTGCATGTTTCTGCGGGATTGATTTTCACGAATGCATGGTTACTGCTTCTACATTAGCAAAACAAAAAACAAACAATTTGATGTACTGTTTGTCTCTACTGTTCCACCGTGAAATGTAGGTGTCAGCAGGACTGAGTTTCATGGCTGCATGGTTACTCCTTCTACGTAAAGTATTTACAAAGTTTCCTCAAATAACAATTCATTATTCTGCTTCCAATAACTGTTAGTTCCTCAAATTTTGTTTGTTTATTAAATTTTATTTATTTTGTTGGTGGAATTGGGTTTAATGATGGCAAAAAGTGTTACATGACATTTCAAAGAGTTCAGGGGAACAATTTGATATAGTATTTGTTATTCCTCCTCTTTCAAAAACACTTAAGGTAGTTTTTGTATAGTTGAGACTAAAGGTGACAACTGTAAATGCTTCATATGAAATAATGTTATATACTGTATTATTTTCCAATTCTTTTTTTTCAGGAAATATGGCAGGCTTCTGCAGAATTGAGTTCGATAACATACTTTTACATTAGGGATTAACAGTTTAACCATTAAAGAATATACATACATGTATACACACATACTAGATGTAGTTTGTAATTTTAATCCATGGATGAAACTCTATAAAATATATAAGGAAGCAAAACCTTGTGTTATTTATAGATCACTATCATATGGTAAAATTATATATCTAGGCATATAACTTAAATTAAAATTTGTGTCAAGTTCATGTGCAAAAAGCAAATGATGCAGAGCAAATACTCATTGTCTTTAAATTATTAGTGTTACTATTACTACTACCACTACTGCTAGGTTTCCAAATCAAACAGCAATGCATTAAGTGGTTTCCTTTGGGAACTTGGTGAAAATAAACAGTAACTATTCAATTATCAAACAATCATTTATTAATTTTGATTGGAATTCTGTGAAGAGTTCATGACATTCATAAGTTACTAAAATTTTCGAACTGTTAGCAAACGTAAACTAGATTGCAGTTGCATTCAAGGAATCAACATTGTTTATGCATTTTTATATAAATGTGTGTGTGTGTGTGTGTGTGTGTGTGTGTGTGTGTGTGTGTGTGTGTGTGTGTGTGTGTGTGTGTGTGTGTGTGTGTGTGTGTGTGTGATTTAACTTACAACATCAATGCAGCTATGACTTGTAAAGACAGTTGTGATCCACATGCAAATCTCTCATACAGAATCTGAAAACCATTCAGAGCACCAAACTTGTTGACTAGGTCTACCAACCAACCCTGGAAAGAATCGTCAATGATATAAAAACTTCTGTCTTATAAAAGCATCGTAAGGCCAGTTACTCATGAACTTCAGGCACATTTTCCTGGAGACCTATTACGATATTCGATAATTATTCAAAATATGTGATTCTGGTGATGCAGTATCTGATTCAGGAAATTCAAATGTGGTCCTGAGTATTTTACTTCTTTTTTAAACCCTATGTGTTACAATATCATGATGAATGTATACACACGTTGTCTGTCAATTACCGTAAAATAAAGTTAAAGTATGACCGAGACATATTAATTTTAATGTGTTGTCTTTATATGAAATATTGTTCAGTATTATATATAAAAGTGACAGCACGCTTTATGATTATTCTTCTATTTACCTAGTTTTCACTCTTGTAGTCAGTGTGGAAATAGTTAGAATTTTTCCACCTAAGTTTACAGCTTTGATTTTAACTTCCTTGCTGGCTATAGGCTAGGTAAGATTTATGACAGTTGACTGAAGGCTTTGTGAGAGCACAGCAGATGGCCGTCTGTGTGTTTATTCAGAAATTTGATGGTTGAGTTGCCTAATCATTTCAAAATGGATTAAACTCTTTGTGTCACAAGAAAATCCAGATTTCTGCATTCAGTTACCTGTGAAAGGGGTTTGTGGCAAGCTGCGAACATCAAACTAGACATACCAGCCGATCGGAATCAGAGAAATTTAAAAACTTACCAGTAGGAGGAGCTAATGTCTCAGACAATGAAACATCTAGCCAGTACCTGGGTGAAATTAATCATTGGTTCCTGGATGGATGGGGTGGATGGTAATCTTACAAAGAACCATTTTATCAAGGCTTGAAACCTCATGTTATAATCCACTTCAACTTACCTGTAAATGAAGGATGATGAAATGACAAATTAATCATTTTGCTTTAAACTCCACATTGACTATTAGCTCAAAATCAAATAGGACCACCAAAAACACTTTCAACCAAAACGCACATTTTCCAACTCAGAGTAAATCTGTATTCACTTGACAGTTTGTAATTGAGAATCAAATAAATGATGACACCAACAAAACCAATCAATGAATAGTCTTACTTTATTAGTGTCATAATATTATGTCATACATACTATATGCATACTGTCATCCGACACCGAGTAAACTCACCCAGTAATATAAACTGGCATTTCACATCAGTGTAGGCATATGATAAACAGACTGTCAAAACTGCTATTCATCTGGGTCAAATGCTTATAAAACCTGAATAATAATGATAACAATAACTATAATATGGTCACTCAATTCAGACAGTTCAAGCAATATTATTTCATAAGACACATTTACTAAAGTTTAAATCCTCTACTAATAGTTCTATACTTCAGTAAATTTATTAAGGCTCTACAAATTTAACACAGTGAATAGATTTGACAACAGAAATGGTCTTACCACTGGTACTTGAGGGTCTGGTGGTCTAGCAAACAGAGTGTCATCTGAAATGGTTAAAGCTGCTGGCACTGTCTCTGAGGGGCGGCTTGCATTGCAACTATGGAATCTGTAAATTATGATTTACATCTTGGATCTATAGTAAAGTATTGATTAATTAAATATACTTACTTTAGTAGTAGGTATATTCAGAGTTTCATGCAATATGATTACTTACTTAAGGTCATAAAAAGTGATCTAAACTGTGGTGAATCTGAAAATTCATCATTGTGTTCAATACTATATGACTATGGACTGTATTTTGAGGCTGCCCCCAAGTTCTGATAATGAAATCAAGTTAGAAAGAGATAAGAGAATAGTGAAGTTACATTTAAAATCTGGGAGGGATATGAGAGGAGAAAAAGAATGTTAACATTCCAGTTAATTTACATTGTCAATGGATATTTGGACATCAGTGTCAACAAAGTGATCACTATGTCAAGCTTTGGCCATCATGGGCTTTACAACAAAAGATGTCCTACATTTGTGTACACATCTAGTAACTGCATGCTAGTCTTTCACATTTTTTAGCTCAATCCTATCCAGATAAAAGTGAGACATGTCCTGCTTTTCTCTCAATCTCATATGAACCAAAAGTGTGACATGTCCCACTTTCTCTCGATCTCATATGGACCAAAAGTGTGATATGTCCCACTTTGCTCTCAATCTCATATGGACCAAAAGTGTGACATGTCTCACTTTGCTCTCAATCTCATAGAGACCAAAAGTGTGACATGTCCCACTTTGCTCTCAATCTCATATGGACCAAAAGTGTGACATGTCCCACTTTTATTTTAAAGTCACATTGCTGCATTAAGTGTACAAAGCTTGTCAAAATATGACCACCATTTGAAGAAAATACAAGAGTTCCCATCATGCCATGTGACACTTGATTGTGTCTGCCTATAAAGGTTATATAACAGAATAGCAAGAAAAACATGCATTTTGCCAGACAGAGCTAAAAATGAAATCCACATTCGCTTACAGGCATGGAAATTATTTTTTGCCAAAAGATAAATGGCTTGCCACGGTTTGTTTCTCTACAACATTATGACCCATACACTACATGAACAGATAAAAATGCAGTGATTTTCGTTGCTAAATCAGGTGGCTTTTTAGTCAAGTGGAATAAAACAATTTACAATGTCAAAAGTGTGATTTACTGTAATAGATCAGGTCATCCAAAAGCAACCATTCTCTCACATTGCTGATACTTTGCATCATCAACCAATTATTATGATTCAAATTAATAAATATTATCAAAAGTGAGATGGGAGTGGTTTTTTGAAGAGTGGATTTAATCTTCTCAGTTTTGAGTCAGACCATTAGTCTGGTATATAATAAAAAGAACATTTTCTTGACCTGTGTGAATACTGGATATATTATCTTGTGGTTCAAAAGCATTATATTTAATTGGTCGCCTTGCTACATGATCAAATGTCACTTTTTATAACACATGATGAAATATATCCAGTATTAACATAGGAAAAGAAAACATCCTGTACACATTTGTTTTACAAAAAAATCTGTGAAATGTACTCCTATAAAAAATTTCAAATGAAAAAATAAAATTAGTTCTGCAGTTTTAATTTCGTTTGACTTTTCATTATTTTCTTCACAAACAAACATAACCAAATTAATTTACAGTCAAACCCGGTTATCTCGATTATGTCAGGGGTGTCAAAAAATCGTCAACATAACCGGGTCCTGAGATATCAGGGTTTAGTTGATAATTCTACTGCAGAACAATAATTATGCATCTGAAGTACCAAAAATGAGGAGTTTTATTTCTAAAAACAAATGGCATTTCTAATGCACAATAAAAATAATAATTCAGTCATACCTGGCTGGAGAAAAAAGAAGATTGGAGGTCTTTTATTTGAGATTAAGTAACAAGTCTCATATTTTTACAACAATAAGTTACTGCAACAATGTCAGTGGTTTAAAGTTGTTTTTATTTCTCTGTGAATAGCCTCATCCATTTGGTAGCCTCAGCAAGACAATGATTTTCTCATGCTATCCAAAATCTAGGCCAATTGAAGTACATGTACATGTAGGACTATTACTTATTTTTTTTAAAAAATGTTTTCTTTTGTTAGAGTTGACTTGTGACTAGCAGCAAAATGTAAGTGACCAATTTTGTGCGTGTAAATCAATCTTTTTTTTTTGATCGTCAGCGGTTCCTTTACACCAGTATATGCCAGTTTTGACCAATAAATTTTGCTTCTTTACCAGAAAAAAAAGGGGCTGTCGGTATTCAGGTACCAACAAACTGTAAAATGTGTTTCAAGTCTTTAGAGTTAACTGTCTCAACATCAAATTCTGTGTGAAGCCAACTTATTCCATTCATGCAGTTAGAAGACAACTTATTCCATTCATACAGTTGTAGTCCCATATCCCTCCCGACTTTGATCAGTGATCGTCGGCAAGAACACAGCTCCAGAAGGAGAGTCAGCTAATCTCTGTGATGGATTGCAGGACTTTGAAATTCAAGATAAAAACAACACAAATGAAAGCACTCTTCTTTCTGTTTCAAATTTTAATCCTATCAGTCGCCTTCTGCTTCATTCCATTTGTGCTGAAGAATATGTAATCATGGTACAGCAATCACCATTTTCATAAAAAAATACTGGGCGCTATAGACTTTTTTTTTTACAATACTGTTGGTGCTTTTATTTACTCTTGTTCAAAACAAATTAATAACCAATGGTTGGGGGGGGGCAGCTTTGTTTGGAGTTTTGCGGGTTTTTATTTATAGATTATTGTGAGTCACTTGATCTAGCCATGCTGAAGTTGAAGGCTTTTACACTCACACCAAGCATGAAAACACCTTATTACCGAATTTGTTTTAAATATACTGTGTAAAACAAATCAGGTATATTTAGCTGCATTTAATGATGTTCACCTGATAATTTTCCGAGTTACAGATAAGATAAGTTACAGATAAGATCAAATTCGCGATGCTGTGTGGGATGAACTATATTGTTTCCGTACTCTAAAGTATTGTTTACATGATAATTTTCTCCACTCTGTATAAGTGATAAACCATGCATTGATGAGATTGGTTGATCAGCATTTGTACTGGTAAAATTTGGGCTTGTACTGACCTTTTCCATCCTTGCCAGTAGGAGGTACCAGTAACAGCCAAAATGCTGGATCATTTCTTTTAAAATTTCTCTGAGATGGGCATTAAAAGTTGCATTTTGTCGAATTAAGCGGGTCTACATGTTACTTCGGACCAAAATTTATGCCCGACATAACCGGGTTATCGACTTTACAGGGGTCAAGATAAGCAGGGAAAAATTAGCATAACAAAAGGATTTTTTCGGGACCAGACCAAAGTACTCGACATACACGGGTTCTCGAGATAACCAAGGTCGAGACAAGTGGGCTTCACTGTAATTTTACATGAGTTCTGTCAATTGGGAGACCGGTTTATGTCCACATTCTCCTGTGAACAGAGGTGAGTTTATTTACTTCTGTAAGTTAACATTTGAACCAGACTTGTATATAGGGTGGATTCTGTGTTACAGATATACCGCCCCCCCTCCCCCCCACCCCGTTGCTATAAAAAATACCCTTAGTTTTACTTCCTGTTGTTCTTTTCTTGGAGTTTTATGCTAGTTTTCTTATGATGATACAAGTTATACATGACATAACAAACCCCTATGGGGGTAAATTGTCCATATTCAGACAGCCGAGATAATTTTTGCTCAATTTCCTTTCGCAAGTCGAGTTGAAAAATGGCCACCAAAATATTCATTGAAAACAAAACATTCCAGAAGGTGGGGGTAAAAAGGTTTAACCATGATTGCAGCCAATCAGTAAAGAGAATACTGCACAATAATTTCATGGGCTTATCTGGACCAATCAGAATCGCATAAAGTACTGTAGTATCATCAATTTTCATAGGGGACCAATTTTTGTGGTTTCTGTTGTTGCCCCGAACCATGAATTTACATCCCCAACAAAAAATGAGCCACGTAGGATGATGACACCCCCCTCCCATTTTCTTACAGTGTTTCATTCCTAGAGATTAACACAGCTACTAGTATTTGATAAATCAAGGTCAATACTGTAATCTGGTAATTAAATATTACCTTTTACATGTGTTTGTTTTATTTTTATTTTAACCTTTTGAAACAAGAATTATAAATCATTTTACATTGTTTCAATGCACACGTTCGATAAGGTATTGACAGCTGTAATTTTACACTCACTGCCTTAAATCGATATGCGAGGTAAGTAAGGATAGAGGGAAAACAGAAAAAGCATAAGGTATTCAAACAATAGTAATACTGAAAATGAAAGAAAAAAATAATACAAAATAACAGTATATGAAAATTAAATTTAATTCTTATTCAAATTGATCCTTCATTTGAGTACAACTGTTGTTGAAACATTTAAATCCTTCTGAAAGCACATTTCATTTTATTCATGCATTTTTAATCCAAAAGAACAACAATCCTGTAAAATACTATAACTATTTCTTGAAACACTATTATTAATGAAACACTACATATATACACTAATTACAGCAGAGAATTAAAGCTCACACTTCACAGATTTTTGGACAAAGCCACTGTTATCAACATCGTGTCAATCAAGTCTCATGGTACTCACAAATTCTTCTCAGGTAAATAATCCCCAAATTGCTGAATTAAACAAGTCCAGCTTTCTCAAAAGCACTGATAATTAGGCCCAGTCTTTCACTCATTGTCGCATGAGCTGCAATTATCTATTCTGCGTGAACTGGCTGATTAATGAGGTTGCAAGGTTTACTAATACTGTGCAATGATCATCACCAGTAACATCTTCTTTTTCCGTAAAGGCGTCCGTGACCTGTTTAGCATACCACTCGTGGAAGTGTGACTTTAATTCTTCTTTGTACTCCTTATTTACTGTCAAGTCTAGTGGTTGAAGTCAGTCTGTACAAGAGGCAGGCACAAACAAAGGAGTGATTCCACTGTCTTTCAATTTAGTTAGCATCTTTGCACTTTGGTGGGCTCTAAAACACATCAAATATTGCCACTGCTTGCTGACTGCATTGCGCAAGGGGAAGCCGGTCACGTGTTTTGTTCACATATGGAATGATGACATTATCCACATAATGTATCATAGATTCTTCGTTACTCCGGTGTGAGTCTGTGTGAGTCACATCCCAGTGGTCAGGGAAAACTACACCCATTGGCAGGCATCTGTCAGTCTTCCCTGTGTAAATGACTTGTGGGGGCAGGAGAGTTCCAGATTTTGTTATTGCGAGTAAAATCGTAATCTGCCTCTTGTCATCCAGTGCAAAAACAGACACTTGCTTAGATCCATAGGCTTCCATCATCCAGTCACCACCTGGCACCAGTTGGCACCCGGTCTGATCCCAGTTTATTAGAAGACAGTCTGGAATATTGTGCTGTTTCACTACATTGTTAACTTTCTCCAAGATCGTTTTCTTAATGTGTTCAAAATCACAGGGCAGCTGTTTTATGCTTTTCATTCCCTTCCACTTAACAAATCCCATACGGCGAAGTTGCAACCTCGCCCAATGCTTGGTGATGCTAATGTGTCCACCGTAATGTGCCAGCTGGCTGCGAGCATGCTTGGTGATCACAGCCTCTGCCCCAGCCATTACAAATCCTAATATTGATCACTCCTACATTAATTCTAACTTTCTTGATCCAATCTTGTATTTCCACATCAAGCATGCTTCCTAGCATCAAAGGATTGCCCTGGGGTGATTTGGGTAAATTAGAAAGTTCTTGCCCATCTTGCTTTTTTAATATTATGCACTGGTCCTGCATACTCTGTACAGTGGTCTCACTGATCGTACAACTCAGATCGCTACTGAATTGCGGGCTGCCTTGGCAACACCATTATTGATAGAGTATCTGGCTATCTTTGCCTAGATTTCCTCATTATAACTGTTATACTCTCCTTGCTTTCTTTTCCAGGACAGTGACTGTAGCAGGGATTCTACTGCATTATTAGCTGTCTGGTAAGCAAGCGCCTGTACTGTGTTCACAGCTTCGGATGGTTTAGGAAGTCCAGGAACCAAAGGGGGGTCTAAGTTGAATTTTACCACTCCTAAGCCACTGTGTTAACGCCATGACCATTAGAAAGTACTGATGGTGCAACTTGATGGACAGTGGTTTAAGTAAGAGATCATTCATATGTACTTTAATAACCGACTGACCTAGTGTTGTTGGCTGCGTCAGCTTCCTTTGATGTTGAGCACTCAAACGAAAACATGGCGAAAGTGATTAATCTTGACAGGTGTTTTATTTGTGCTCATAGAGATGGAAGTATTGTTTTCGTGTTGTTGGCTGCATCAGCTTTGTCTGGTGTTATTCACTTGGTCGAACACACGGTGTAAGTACTGAACTTGCCAGGTCTTTGATTTGTGCTCATACAGGTGGTAGTATTGTTTTAAACATTAAAGTGACTGCCGTTTGCATTGGCATAGTTTTATTCTTTTGTATTCTTTATTTTGGGTATTTGTAGAGGTTAAACCATGAAATTAAATCGCTATTAATATGCAAATTTTGACGGACAAAACCATGAATTTAAGCACCCACAAAAATGCCAATTTTTACAAAACCACGAAAATTGAGTCCAACGAAAATAAATGATATTACAGTAAAATGTTCACATGTTATAATATAAAAAATATTAAACTGCACACACTATAGGCAAAGTGTACCAGCTATGCAATAAAAAAGATTCTGCCAACATAAATTTTGGTAATACATGACATATCTCTACTTTTGGTTACCATGGCTAACCTTTTTATTACCAGTAGTAGTTCATAAGAATTTAACAGTAAATAATTAAATAGAGTCATAATTTATACTGATACAGTTTGTGATTAATACAAGGTATGCACATAATAAAAGGAAAAACATCAATCATCCAGCTGTCTTGGAGGTAGAACTGAGATGAGTGATATATAGACAACATTTTGAATAGTCACATACAAAGTATGGATAATTTTATTTGATGGAAACAGTATAAATTAAATTTGATTTTTGTTAACAAATATTATTTTTCCATCCAATTTTTATATTTTGCTGATATGGTGACCATGAACACATATGAATTTCAATGGCACATATGCATCACTTTATAGGTTCTGACCCAAAGAAGTACAGTACTATGGATTCAGCTAGAAAACAATCAATGTTATTCAAAAAGAAAACTGAGCATTCATAGAAAAAGGAGTCAGTCACAAATCTGTGAAAATGACAAGGTCATGGAAAAAAAAAATATTTGGGTACACCCTGGAAAAGTTACAAAATAATGCAAAAAAATAATGCAATAACAGAACAATAAGTTTATGACTGTCATCGTCTGCCTGTCTGTACTTACTTGCACTGTGGATTGAAAACAATTGCCAGCAAATTAAGAAGTGGGAGACAGTCCTGTGAAAGTTTGGACACAACCAATTCTATCAGCTTCTCTGCATTCCTCAATATACCTTTCTGGAATAAATAAACATGCATCTTATGAATTGCTGAAGTTACTGGAAGATTCTCGATAATGAAAAACTTATTTTTCTGTGTGAGAAGTATGTTTTCCAGCTTCCAACTACAGCAATGAAACACAGAATACCCTGATAAATTTGTAGTTTCATTATTATATTGGCTGTCTGGTTTATTTAGAATCTAGAGCAGATTATATGTTCACAGAACATAAATATCCTATAACCTCTTTTTGTAATATATGAAATTCAGAACTAAAGAGAACTTGACCAGGTTTGACAGTCAGGGGCAACAACTCCTTCCAAATTTGTAGCAGAGCACAAATGTCCACATTGATTTATGACTGAAAGATCATACAGTCCTAAGCTCTAAAACACCTAACAGCCTGGTTCACTACTCAGCATGCGCACAACCAATTAAGTCAGAGAACCAATCAAATTTGAGAGTGGTAGGAAGTGACCTTGTACAGGGAGCAGTGAGAAAAATAATGACAAACCAATAGCAATTGCTGCTTAATGTTGGAACATTTACCAGTCTTCGAAATCTGGGGCAAAATATTGTTACATTGGCAACGGTGAGAAGACTAAATCTCAGATTTGATATTTAAGTCTATCAGAGGTGTATTTTTGTACCAGAAAGGAATTTTATCAAGTTGCAGTATAGATGCTGTACTGTTGAATAATTTCATTGTTGTTAATTCAGTGTTAATGTTCGTGCACTGCTATTAAGATTTCATGTTTTCTGTGTGCAAAATCACCTTTCTGCATACAATTTAGAATGTCACTTCTGTTGATGACAGGCCATATCACATTTCTGCATGGCCTTGAACTTTCTCATAGCTGCAGACTTCATGCATAACAATCTGTATACATACTGTCCTTAACCTGACTTTGACTTGACATACCTTATCAAGAGAGGTGTGCATTAGTTACAGCTGTTTCCCAGCCAAGCTGCAGCTGAGGTATTATGTAAATTGTCAGATTTCTTCTTTTTTTGTATAAATGATGTGATCATTTCTTCTCAGAGGGTGTGCATGTGCAGAATACACCAATAATGGTGTCTTGGCTTTGAATCTGCACATGGAATGTACATGCTCTTGTAAAACAATATCTTCAATTGTCAAAGTTGTTGTTTCTACTGTTCCACTAATTTAAATGTCAAAATCTAATTTTTGTACACAAACATATATGCTAAAGTCAATGGTACACACCCTAATAAACTAGGAAATGTTCAACATCAACAAACAAAAACATTGTGGACTATTTATTTCTTGACAGAATTGTAACACAAAGTATAACAAAATCTCATCATAACTGACACAAAAATAATAAACAGTATGTGCAATGTTATCATTGTAATCAATTCTAAAATGGTTTATATGAGACAGACAACATGGAAAGCAAATGGTTTTCTCTTTAAATGAAAGCACATGCAATTCAGAATAGTATCGGGATAGAGTTATGTAGTATTTTTCCAAGTGAAAATACAGAGACTACGGTAAACCAAAAGAGGAAGATTTTGAAAATGATCATGCTGAGTATGAGTATCAAAAGTAATATTGCATCTTTATCCTCTACTGACAATTAAACAGAAATAGCTTTACATAGGAGTTAGAAGTGGAAAGGCAGCTTCTAAACAGTGACACTTAGTAGTGGATGTACAGTAACTGTTCTTTATAGCGCTGATCAATATAGTTCTACTTAACACAGACAACATTAGAACAAACCCACATGCAAAAGTCAATGATTCCCATAAACTGGGATCATAAACTGCCTACCTCTACACAAGCAACATCACAACCTACAAGTGGCAGATCAGCCAAGTGTTGAGGTGTTTCTTCCCCTTGTTTCTATACAATGTCCATTATTTCAAAGATGCCACTGGGGCCTTTTAATTCATGGATGGAACACTGTAATATATGGGCAATACTAAATACTCCAACCAGATAAAGTGCTGTTATTTCCCAATTCTGGTGGAAGCCAGAATTTACATACAACTTTGGAAAGTGGAACGGAGACATGCAACTCAGGAGTGATAAAACATAATCAATCAAGTCAGGGCTAAACTGGCTACTCTAAAGATGAAACCAAAGGAGAATCTAGTTGCACAAATCTATGCTGGCAAATTAAAGGTATTAGTTAACTGGGCATGCCCCACAAACAACGATGAGGTAAAATAAGTTGCCATTCTTACCAAATTCATTGCTTAAACAGCAAATGGTCCAAGCTTTCAAGAAACCAGAAACAGTGAAATTATCCAAGCTAATAGCCAGGGACAATATACAAGGAAAATGACGTTCTTGTACCGGACGTAAATAACAATCTCTATTATAAGATAAATGCAAATACAAGAGCATCTGCAGAAGTGCCAGAAATACCAGCTTTAAAAACTCAGCATTAAAAGATCACCTGCAGAATAAATTAACATTTGACTAAGAATAGTGTACCCATCAGTCAGAGCTATAAGCTCTTCAATCTGTGAGGTAAATATTCAAGCAGTTGCTACTAAAACATTCACAGACACTGGCATCTCTTACTGTTTAATCTGTGAAAGTTCACAGGACTATTATCAAAAATGACAACTTGTGTTAGGACTCTATGGTCTTGAAGTAAGTAACATAAGAAAGCAAAATCAACAAGTTTAATAACATTCAACAAGCAAATTATTTTCCTAGCATACAAAGTGAAAATTCAAAAGACAGTTATAATATTGTGAAAAACCATGAATCCAAAATAATCCTAAATGTTCTCTTTTCTGAATTCAACCAGTTTGCACTGGTACAAGAAGATGTGGGTCCATATTCCAGGAAACAAATCCAGATATCATCCTTTAAGGTGGAAGGTGCCCCTGAAAAAGGCCAAATAAGCACCTACCACAATGCTGGGATGATGAAGGTGCTGCCTGATATGGTGCAACTCCCTAGGACCATTCCCTTTCTCTTTAGGTAAGAGAGTATAGTCCAAAGACTTTCTTCACTGGTCCCACTGACTGCATTCCCTAATGAAAGACATGCAGGAGGGAGATTTGAACTGGGGCTGCTTGTGAGACTGTTGTGGCTGCGCAAGCTTGTAGAACTTCCCTAAGGCAAAAGACTGGGCACACTTTCTGAGATATTTTGATGAATCCAGAGATACACCATAGGTCTGTTATGCTGTTCCCTCAAATCCAGTAATTCCACAGAAGGGATGCTGTCTCTGACTAGAATCTCCAGCTCAATAAGTTCAACCCAATAAGGTTTTTGTTGTGGTCCAGCAAAACCTTCAATGTTGCAAAGGCAGCATCCCTAAACAGGTAAAGCTCAGCTGAGAACACCACTGATATGGAAAGCACATGATGTGTCATCTTCACTAATGTCTCCAGCACCCACTGAAGAACCACAAGAGATCAGTATGGGAGGCAATTATCACTAGAATGAGGGTCTTAAGTACTAAGACCTCCTCGGTTTTAAATGGAAGGTGAGCTGTCAAAGCATCATTTGTTTTCTGCAGGTTAGTGAAGACTGTATTTGAAGAACATTTCAACCATGACATTTGCAGGTGTACATAGATATTCTTCATTCTTATGTTTTGCATTACTGTGCAGCTCCATTCCCAGAACCTTCCTGATGTACTCAGTTAGAGTAAGACGACCATCTGATGATAACCATGTGATACATTATTTGCAGTTTTGTTTGGCCTTTAAGGATGTATGATGTTGCACAATAACAAGGTTATTGTAAGTCAGCTGTAACTGTTAATGCAAAATGTTCTTTTTGTCCACATCACAATTATCTTTGCCTCTGATTTGCTGTGGACATTTCTACTGAAATCTGAAGAACATAATGATTATAACAGGAAATTCAGCAAGACTTTTTTAATATTCTTTATTTAGATTGGGACTGAGCCTACTTTCAGGCCCCAGTGACCCCAGTGACCCCAGTGACCCTTTAAAATAATCTTGTGAGCAATCGGATAATATATATACCTGGGTTACATCTTTCCAGCGGCAGACACTTTCATCTGTCATAATCTTAGTGAAAGAAATAACCAATCCTTCACGGAAGAACCTTTGACATGGTTCACTATGTCTGTCCACACCTGAAAAAAAAGTAGACATTTTAACTTTTATTTTAGATTTCTGAGCCTATTGGTGGTGTGTACTGACTGAGGTTATCACACTGCTATTATGTAACTAAACTAAAATGCATCTCTACTCTTAAAATGGACATCAGTCCATCAGAGGTTATTTAACTAAGCTCTGAAAATGGTGCATATCTATATATTTTATACAAACAAATTGACCAATAATGCCTCGAAAATTTTTAAATTATGCAAAACGATTAAAAGTTTGAAGCATGTACTTAAGTCCAAAGATTTTCAGTGTCTACCTTATGCAGTAAACACAGTTCTTGTTTTAAGATGGTGAATTCACTAAATTCAAGCCATGTTGGTGGGATGCTCTCTACATATTCTGTCCACATTTGAAAGGACAGTACATACACTTAACCACAGAACAAAATCATTCCAGTAGAAACATTAATCAAACACACCCAGATTTTGTCTTTGTAAATAAGTCACTTAAAGCATTCTCAAAAGCACAATTAATGTCTAGATAATTAACACACTGTGGCATCCATGATATACTGGTAAACTTTGTAAGCAATAACAAACTGATTGCCTCTCTTTGAAAGGAAATACTTGCTGATTTTGATGCTAATAATTAAGTTGAGAAGGATATGACTTTGTTCTTTATCATAGCATTTCCTTTTAAATCTGTAGGAATGATATTGAATATTGTCCTTTTACCTACTGGGAACCAGTCATGCATACATTTTCAAACAGCCTAAATGGTTTGTAAGCCACATGAACGACTCAGTACCAGTCTTATGATAACATGACTACATCACCCACTGCCTGTTTGCACTAAATCATCAATCACTGCATAGCCATAAGATGTGGGTTTCACTTGTTTTCAATAATGACACAGAGACCAAGTACCCATGGGTTCATGACGCACTTGGTGCTAGGCACAGTCAATGTTGGTCTGAAGTTGGTACTAAACCAGACTGTACTATATCTCTACCTGCAAGTACTAACACATGCATGATAATCTTTGATGTTTTCTGAACAAAAAAAGAATACTTGTTAAAATCCTACAGTTTCTCTTTCTTTTTCTAAATTCTGCAACTGGAAGTATGAATATGCTAGACAAAGTCATGTTTTTCTAACTAAGTTATCATCTCTTTTTTTGTGTATGGTCTAATGAATCAAAACAATGGTCACAGCAAAATAACCAATGGGAGTTAATCCTGAAAATCTGATGGCCTCTACACAGGAAAGAAAGTTAAGGTTGATTTTTAATATACAGTCAAACCTGTCAAAATTGAAATGGTCAAATTAACTTTTATACACAGGTGAACACTGTATGCAGGCTCACATTTCAAAATTGTGTTTTTAACAAATACCATACACTGAACACTGTTATTATGTTTATTACACAATTTAACAAAATCATAAAATGCATGTGTACCCAAACTTAAGTTCCACACAAGATTACTGTATTCAGTTCACTTTAATCCATCTGATAAATTAGATCATCAGTGACTTTTTAAAAAAATGACTGATCTTCATTTGTTTTGTGCACTATGACAATACATTGATTTAATTTCACTACTAATTGATGTCTTATACATGACCAGAGAATGAAGATTGACCCTATGTTCAGCCAACTTTTATAATTAGGCATTGAAACAACTATTCACACTTCAAACAATATTTGTATTTTTTTGTTTTATTTTTACAGTTGAGAATGTGAATTTGAAAAAAAACTTGAAACAACAGCACATCAGGCAAACAAGGCAATGCAGAAATTGAATCAGAATGAACAATACTCCAGAAAAAACAATCTGAAAATATTTTACATGCTGAGACAGAATGAAAATTTAAAAACCAAAATGGCTCATTTAGTTAAAGAAGCTACAGGTAAAGACATGGATAAGAGGGACACACTTGCCATCCATAAAATTCCTGGACCCACAGGAGTACTGAAGCCAGTAATAATGAAACTTGAAAATTCTGAGGCCAAAATAACTATTGTAAAGGACAGAAGGAAATTGAAAGAAAAGCACTAAATAAGAATGATTACATATGTAATCCAATGAAATATTGGTATCATTACCAGGCTCTCCAAGCACTTGAAAACAGAATCTGCCAGGTATTTTAATTGTTGGGTCTGTGAGTACAAAAGCAGGGAGAAGCTTAGATTGGACCTTTTGATAACACTGATGCAATGATTAATTCCAGTTCACAGACCTCAATGTATGGTTGAAAGTATTGTTGGAGAAAAAATAATTTCCACTTATCAAAAAAGTTTAGGGAACCATGATATGTGTAATTATTCCATACCTTGTGATAGTTGTACTAAGGTTTGTATATATCTTTTGATACTTCATGCAAATAACTTTTTGCAATTATTATAAATACTAAGTTGCTGGTTGAAATAGGATACACATTTTTATGTGTAAAACAATAGTTTATTAGTCAGTGCTGACATGCTGTAACTTTGCTGTTGTCTGTTTTTTTACTTCTTGTCTCATTCATTTAGTTAAGTAAAATGTTTGCTTGTGTTCTTGTTCCAAACTATTATTCATCTTGCATCTCCTTATTTAAGTTTAAAAAGGTAGATCATGATATTGCATAGATCAAGGGCTTTAACAGCTACTCTTTCTTCAAAGCTAATGTCTTCATTAGCCCATACAATCTTAAATGCAGTCTTGGAAATGGAACCTGTGACTTGAGAATATGAGTAGTAACTAATCTGTAACTGGAGAATATGAGTAGTAACTAATCTGTAACTGGAGAATATGAGTAGTAACTAATCTGTAACTGGAGAATATGAGTAGTAACTAATCTGCAACTGCAGAATATGAGTAGTAACTAATCTGTAGCTGGAGAATATTAGTAATTAATCTGTAACTGGAGAATATGCATAGTAACTAATCTGTAGCTAAGTAATATGAGAATTATTACCGAGTATTTGACTGCCTTAATGTCACTCCACTCAGCTGAGGTTAGTTTGGCAATCATAACAGTGACAAAAGCTTAAGTGTCAGAAGCATCTTGCAGCCATAGGGTTTACCATAACTAATAATTACAGTGGGCAAATGATTTGTACAATGCATAGTATTGCTTGGCTGGAAAGGAGCAATGTTTCACACATAATGTAAGAGACGTTAACATTAATATTTAAACGCTGTCTCTAGTAGACAGCAATGGCAGCATCAGTGATAATGATGATGGTGACAATAAATATTATCATTATTGTCATGAAGGTTAAACAGAATAAATAATAAAGGCACTGACAGGACTCTGGTTCAAAAACTCAATGGTAGAAATTTTAAGGTTTCCTTTTGTCTCTCATCATTTGTATTTACTCGCTACCGGAATAAGCTATATTACAAGCTCTTAATGCCCAAAAGAACAATCATAATTAATCTCATAACCTTCAATGTTCTTGTGTACATGTATGCATTATGTTACATATATGTAATCAAATTATTTATGTGTTAGTTTTAAATTTCTTTTATTGTTGTTTTATTACATTTTATTGTAAGGATAATATTTTTACTGGATTTGAAATTTTCCCAGTAAATTTAGTTCAATTCTTTTAGCCTGATTAAAATGTAGTAGACTGCTACATTATATTTTTAGCTGACCAAGTTCTTGACCTTGGTTCTGATTTCGTAAACATTGAGTGAAAATGATTGGTCATTACCAAGGTCATGTTCAGCCCATGTGTTAGTCTGAATAAACAACGTTTAATTTTTAAATTCGTTTCCAGTGTGGGAATCAGATTCTTAGATAAGGCTATATTAGCCTATGTGCTAATTGACTCGTAGTGGGTGACCATGTGACAAATCACGCGGGTCTAAAATGATGTTTTAGTTGGGTTTAATTCTCAATCTCAGTGAATTTTGGTCAGTTGTAAAATAATACCTTGAGGCTGAAAGGTATTCCTGTTGTTGCCATTTGAGTTTTTTTTTTAAATAATTTATTCACCCTGGAAAATACTCTTCTTCATCAAAAATTCTTGGACAAAGCCATTTACTAAATTATACAGAATTCAAAAGCCAGAATTATATTCTTGGTGACTCAACAAGGAACTTTTGAAACATCAACACAAACTGGTTATAGAGGACGTCATCGCCTTCCATCTTGGAACTTCATTGGGGTTCGTTCGAACTTTGATTCATTTAGAACCTTATAATGATAGGACTTATATTATTAATTCTAGGATTAATTTTGGATTAGATTCACAAACCGTAAGTCCTATTTCATATTTTTACATTGTTTTCTAGGGAAATAAATTATTTTGTTAAATTTACAAAGCTTGTTGACTTCGTTCTTTTCTTTTGTTACTTTTGTACGAGCCTACACATAACAATTAGCATTAGCACAAATAATCTCCCAAATGTTAATATATGCATGGGTATAGGCATGCATTGTTTTATCATGGAATCAAGTTTTATAATAATTTGTATTAAGATTGTTTTTGTAGGAATTGGTAATTATAAGTTTTTATACAACACTTTAGTGTATGGTGATAATCCTACTTTTGCGATTCTCACCTCCCAAAAAGCCATGGCAAATCATGACTGTTGTGTTAAAATATTAGATGAGATGCCATTTTCTAACTATCAATAACTTTAATAATATATACAAGTGACTACTAGGTCTTAACACAAAGTGCTATCAAAGAGGCAGATGCCTGTAGATAGTACCAGTGGAACCATGACTCATGCACAGAGGGTTCTGATTGGTCAGTTACACATGTATAATGTTACATCTCTCTTCTTACAAAGAAAAAGTTTTAATAAAACTTTTAACAAACTGTCTAAATGAATCATGAGCCATTATAACTAATATATAAAAATCAAGTGCGTCTTTGATAGCAATGATTACAATGATCAATGAATAAATCTCTGAGACAGACTGAGGATGCATTGTACACTTTTTAAAGATCCTGTTGCTTGTTTGATTGCAATTTAATGTACACTGCTGGTCCTTATCTTGAATCGCTGTCTGTGTCGATCAACAAAACCATACATTGTGCTACACTAATGACTGTTCTATTAGCTGAGTCTCTCTTATCTGTGAGTGCAGGATTTCACAACTGTTTCTTATCCAGGATATGTCCAGGTTTTAGGAACTGATATTACACTGACACTATTATCTTTGGTTTTATTAGCCTTCCAGAAGGTGTGTAGTATCCGCTTTGCTGACAATCTTGTGAAATTGTTGCGTCAGGCTCAGGCGTACATTGGCTGAAACATTGAGATTCCATTGATTCTGAAATTGATTTGCTGGCATTTGCAGGAAGTGATACAACTGTACACAGTATGTTTTCAATCTGAGAGAAGGGTGCATTTACATTACATTGTAGGGGGGGGTGTTTCATTAGTTTTCATGAGCTGATGTCTATTGCGATGATAAATGGTACCATCTTTGGTGCAAATTGTGTATGACCTTTCACTGTTTTCTTATTACAATGGCAGGTTCCCAGTTTTGACCTTTCAATTGAACTCGGGCTGATTCTCCTTCCTTAAGTGGTTTTAGTGGTTTTGCACTTTTATCATAATAATTCTTTGTTTTCTTCTTACAAAGTGTAATTTTCTTTTTAACCTCAGCAGTGATGGGTGTTTTGGGAATTAATTTTTCACGGGTTGTTGGGAGAATTGACCTGAGCTGTCTCCCCATCAACAACTCTGCTGGTGAGAACCCGATATCAGTGGCTTGATACTCTACTATGCCGATAAGTGGTTCTCTGCAATCGGCTTTTGCTTTTGAGAGAATTCTCTTTACAGTTTGAACTGTTTTCTCTGCTAGGCCGTTCGACTGAGGGTATGTGGGACTTGATATAATGTGTTTAAAGCCCCATTCTTTCGCGAAGCTTGCGAACTCAGGGGAAGAATAGCACGTTTGATTGTCACTGACAATGACTTCCGGTATTCCGAAGTGTGCGAAAATGCTTTTCATGTGATTGATAACAGTGCAGCTTTCTGAGCTTGCGAGTGCCTTAACTTCAAAGTAGCGACTGAAATAATCTACTACAACAATGTACTCTCTATTATCCCATGCAAATAGGTCTGTGGCGACTTTTTGCCATTGGGTATTCAGGGACGTCATGGGTAATGAGAGGCCCCTTTTGGTTAGAACTTCTGCGCTCTAAGCAGACAGAGCATTTTGGCACTAAATCGGAAATGTCAACTGAGATTCTTGGCCAAAACAAAACATCTCTAGCTCTTTTCAGACACTTTTCAATACCTAAATGTCCTGAATGTACGGTTTCTAGCATTTTCTGCCTGAGGATTTGTGGTATGACTATTTTGTGACCTTTCAAGGTTAACCCATCTGCAACAGAAAGTGTATCTCTATAATTCCAATAGTCAATTATCTCTGATTGAGAGCTTGACCTCTTTTCAGGCCAACCTTCAATTATGACCTGTTTCAGTATGACCAGCTGGGGGTCTTGTTCAGTGAGAGATTGAATTTCTTCCTTCTTACGATCAGATACAGGTAATGCTGATAACACCATATGCACATGCATATCTATACTGTCAGATAAGATAGGGTGTGTATCAGATAAGAACTATGGGAGAGCGTATCTGCTACGGGTTTGTTCTTACCTTGGTAATGTTGTACCTCTAGGTCATAACGCTGTAGTTGCAAAAGCATGCATTGTAGTCATGGTGGGGCTGCTTAGAGGGGCTTTTTCATTATAGAGACAAGTGGAAGGTGGTCAGTTTGAACATGTACCTTTCTCACGTATGCATATTGATGGAACCGTTTGCATCCGAACAATATAGTGAACATTTCTTTCTCTATCTGAGCATAATTAATTTCAGTCGTGGTCAAGGATTTTGAAGCATAAGCCACGGGCTTATCATCCTGCTTTAGGGAGGCATCAAGCCCATATTTTGATGCGTCAACTTGCAAAGTCAGTGGTTTCTTAGGGTCAAGATAGGACAGAACAGGTCCCAGGCTTATAGTAATTATGTCTTTGACCTTTTGAAATGTGTCTATTTGAGGAGAGTCCCATGAAAACTCTACGTCTTTCATGAACAGTTGTCTTAATGGACTGGTGACCTCTGCCAAATTTGGGGCAAATTTGGACAAGTAGTTAACCATGCCAAGAATGGTTTCTAACTATGCGCAGTTACGAGGGGGTTCCATTTCTCTGACCGCTGTTACTTTGGCAGGGTCGGGTTTGAGACATTCTGCTGACAGAATGTGCCTGAAGTACTGTACATCTGTGACACCTACTTCTTGTTTTTCCTCATTTAGCCGGATTCCTTTTTCGAGGGAACATTTGAGAATATTTCTCAAATTTGTATCATGTTCATCGCGTGTGCATCTAAAAACTAGTATATCCTCATAAATCGAAATGATACCACTTAAACCTTCAAAACTCTCATCGATCTGCCTTTGGAATTCATCTTGAGATGATTTCAAACCAAATGGGAGATGCAAAAAACGACAATGGCCGTAAGGGGTGTTGAAAGTTGTGAGGTATGAAGAGTCACATGACAGTTTATTGCCCAATATCCTGACCGTGCATCCAATTTGGTGAAGTATTTTGCACCTGATAATTGGGGTAGGATATCATCTACTGGGCACATAGGGTAATGGGGGCGCAAAATTGCTCTGTTAAGATACTGTGGGTCAATACATACCCTTAGTTTACCTGATTGCTTTTTCAATGACAACCATAGAATTTACCCATGCTGTAGGTGATGTAACCGGGGCAATGATATTTTCATTTTCCATGTGATCAAGTTCAGTTTTGAGTCTGTCTTGAAGTGCAACAGGTACTCACCATGGAGGGTGCACTACAGGTGTAGCCCTGGAGTCGATGTGTATGGTACATTCCCCTGGGAAAAGATCTATGCCGTTGAAGACTTCGGCATATTCCTTGAGAAAAACCACCTTTGTGAGGGGCGTACTCTTGTTACATTGTAAATTTGACATCTGTGTCTGAACAGAGTATGTAAATTTAACTAAGCCTAACTCCATACAAGACTGCAAACCATGTATAGGTGGTGCTTTTGTTCTAACAATGTAGAACTCGAGTTCATGTGTACGTTCAGTGCGTTTACATGGGAGATTGAATGTACCCATTGTACTCAATAATTTGCCATTATATGCAGATAATGTGTTTAATGTAGATTGAAGGGGATGCTTTATGCCTAGCTTTTTGAATATATGCGAGGGTATGATGTTAACTTCAGAGCCAGTATCCAATTTTAAATCAACAGAAACTAAATTAGGTCCTACCTCTATCGCCGCATACGCCTGGCCATTGGCAACTATATCCCTTTTTATACTGTCAATATATAAATCCTGGTTTTGATATTCATTGTTAATCACACTGACCATTTTTGATCTACAGACTTTCTCTAAGTGACTGAGTTTATGACACTTATTGCAAGTCTTTCCTTTTGCAGGGCACTTGTCCTGGCTTGAATGTGATTTGTATCCGCAGAGTCCATAGGTCGCATTGATGCTCCATCTGGAAGACATGGTCCATTTCTTCTTCAGCTGTAGTTCTTGTGTCTTGAACCTGTCATTGAAATGTTGCATGCACTTCTGGTCTGGCTGATGCAGACATGGTCTGGAGCTGCTGACCTGGGCATATTCATGGCTTTGACTGGTGTTAATGGCCCTTTCCAAGGTCAACTTTTCACCTTCGCTGATAAGTTTTTCTTGTATCCTTAATGATGATACCCTGAAAACAATTCTATCACGAATCATGTCGTCTTCGTCTTTGAAGAGACAGTCCTTGGCCAAGAGTTTCAATGAAGTTACATATTGGTCTATTGTCCTGGAGCCTTGAATTTCATTGTTAAACTTGAATCTGGCAAAGACCGGATTTAAATTTGGTTGCACGTGATGTTTGAATTTTGTAAAGAGCGTTGATGGGTTCTTTTTTTCTTCATCCATCAGAGTCCATGTGCTATTCAATTATGATCGCACTTCTGATACCATGTTGTATTATTGCATTAAAACATAAGATGAGATGCCATGTTCTAACTATCAATAACTTTAATATATACAAGTGACTACTGTGAGGTCTTAACACAGAGTGGTATCAAAGAGGCAGATGCCTGTAGATAGTACCAGTGGAACTATGACTCATGCACAGAGGGTTTTGATCAGTCAGTTACACATGTATAATGTTACAATGACACTCTGTAGTTTTTTTGTTTTTTGAAGGTGTGTGTGTGTGTGTCTCTGTGTGTGTGTGTGTGACACAGAAAGTTTGTATTTATGTTTACAAATATAGACTTTGTAAACTAGGAGTCAGGACTTTTCCACATTAAGTATCACACCCAAAACACTGTGTCAGGTGGTATTAAACGGAATCTGTAAAATCCTGATATTTGAAATGTTGAAATGAAAATAGAAAAATATACTGAATTTTTACAGTTAATATCTGAATAGTCAATCAGTTTTTCTTGTGAACTTGTAGCAAATATGTTCTAGTAGTTTGGTGTTTTTCTTGTGAACTTGTAGCAAATATGTTCTAGTAGTTTGGTGTTTTTCTTGTGAACTTGTAGCAAATATGTTCAAGTAGTTTGGTGTTTTTCTAACACAAAATGTATGGTTTTGAATTATTACGAATGATGGTGATTTTTAAGAAATAAAATTGTTCTTAATCTAGTCATATGCCTGACCTTATTTTGCTGGAATGACTAATAAATATTCAGTAGGACTAATAAATATTCAGTAGGACTAGTAAATATTCAGTAGGACTAGTAAATTTCTCAATAAACTAAGTCCTTCTGGCTACAAGGAAATTTTCGTTACATTCTAGGTTTAACAAAGTCCAGATATTTAGATTTCTGCAATTTCCAATTGCCACATTGGTCATGGTTTGTATGAAACAGAAATCTCCAAATAAAATTGCTGTAAAACATTTTCAATTGTAAATTGATGACACGTCAATCCAGTCTCGAAATTAATCAGTGTATTTCATTACAAAAAAAGTAGATAGAAAGTTGCATTTGTTCAATATAGTCCTATGGAAGTGGTTTAGAAGAATATTGGGTTACTTTTTTATTAGAAGCTAAAAATATAAAATATCATTTAAGATGAGATGCTAATCATGGCACTGAATATACAAAATGCCACACAATATAATGCTAATCATGGCACTGAATATACAAAATGCCACACAATATAATACTAATCATGGCACTGAATATAGAAAATGCCACACAATATAATGCTAATCATGGCACTGAATATACAAAATGCCACACAATATAATGCTAATCATGGCACTGAATATACAAAATGCCACACAATATAATGCTAATCATGGCACTGAATATAGAAAATGCCACACAATATAATGCTAATCATGGCACTGAATATACAAAATGCCACACAATATAATGCTAATCATGGCACTGAATATACAAAATGCCACACAATATAATGCTAATCATGGCACTGAATATACAAAATGCCACACAATATAATGCTAATCATGGCACTGAATATACAAAATGCCACACAATATAATACTAATCGTGGCACTGAATATACAAAATGCCACACAATATAATACTAATCGTGGCACTGAATATACAAAATGCCACACAATATAATGCTAGTCATGGCACTGAATATACAAAATGCCACACAGTATAATGCTAATCATGGCACTGAATATACAAAATGCCACACAATATAATACTAATCATGGCACTGAATATACAAAATGCCACACAATATAATGCTAATCATGGCACTGAATATACAAAATGCCACATAATATAATGCTAATCATGGCACTGAATATAGAAAATGCCACACAATATAATGCTAATCATGGCACTGAATATAGAAAATGCCACACAATATAATACTAATCATGGCACTGAATATACAAAATGCCACACACTATAATACTAATCATGGCACTGAATATACAAAATGCCACACAATATAATGCTCAATGCATGTGATAAAATTATAAGCAACAAATGCTTCAAGCACTTTAATATCACTGTACATGCAACTGTCAAGCTCTATTTAACCAAGCAAACATGTTTACAAGTATTTATGACTTTCAAATGTAGTCACATTCATTGCAATAATTCTCTGCAAATAAATTTTTAAAAACTCACTTTTTTAAGCTAATTATCAATACTACCAAATAAAAGAAAATTTTAGCCAATTTAAATTCATTCACAAGACTGTTTATTTATTTGTGTTTTGAAAATTCAACTAATATGAATAATGTATCTTATCCACTACCCAAACAGCCTCGGAAATGTAGAGTAGTCTCCCTTCTGCATGTTGCAAGCGGTGACTAATAGAGGCTGGAGTTACAGATGCTAACTGGTTATCATGCCATACTAGGAAGCAAAAGGGTGCAGGTTTGAATCCTACCTTCAGATCAACTCAGGTCAGTTACGGACCTGGGATGACAGAAGGAAAGGTATAAATAAACTGATCACATCAAATACAAATTACCGTAAGAACTATTTGCAAATTACTAGAATTTCAGGTAAAGAATTTATCTACCTAGAACGTGCACCTGTCCTCAAGTCAAGACTATAAGGCTGCAACACCAATGTAAAAATAAGGCTTCAAAACTGTTCCAAAGCACAGCCAATCACAAGCAAGTATGCCTCAATACTATGCAAATTCTACTCATATGTGAACTCATGCAATATTGCCAGTGAAAAAAGATTATACACCAAGTCTTAGCGCAATCTATTAAACAATGAAGCCTCAATTCCTTTCACAAATGCAGCCAATTTCAAAAGGATTTATTCTCAAGCTTTTAAATATAATCAGTGGGTTACATCATCTGCAGAATTAGGATTACTTGTATGCAGTGAGGGATTCAACTTGTGGGACATTGGTGGAACATACTGACTTAGTGGATGAAATTGTAGAGGTCACTTTGTCTTTTCTGTGTCCAAGGGACAATTTTTTAATGCTGCACTGTTAATAATTTCTGCAAATGCTGGGATAGCTGAATAATGACGCACTGGAACTACCTTTAATCAAAGCATTATAAGCAGAACCAGGAACTGACAACAATACCTTCTTTACAAAGTCTTACTGCAGCATCCAACAGAACTTCTAACTCTCCCTTAAGATGAACAGGTACAGTCCAGTTAGGCTGTCGATTAATCATTTCATCCAAACTCGCTAACTCTTTTACTGGGAACTTTGGCTCTTGTTCACTCTGCTGAGGAAAAGAATCACAGGCTATTTGACTCCTTTGCATATCCATTGTCATTTCTTCCTGTAATGAATTAATTATTTCAGGAGTCAATATGTGAAGCAACATCCCCAATTCAAATGAAGTACAGACTATTTTCTATTCCTTGATAGAACAAACTGCAATTTTCTTCCTATTTTTATGCCCAGACAATTACAATCCAGCTCCTTACTTAAGTTCTCTTGGTTTTAGTCTTTGCGCACATATACATGTATTTTCAGAAAAGAACTGCTACTGGTTTTCATTCCCAAGGACAGTTTTAAAACAAAAATTATATTTTGCTCTATTTTCTTATATTTAATTCTATTGATTGATTCATAATTTTTGTATGTTTGCAAGAACAATCTTCCCTGTATCATTTCAAGAACAATTTTTCTGTATCAGCAATGCATACCATCCTTATCATTAATTTTTTCTAAAGCTTCCGTTCCTCTTTCTTGAAAACAAAATTACTATATTAAATTTCTTGATCTAAGCCAGAATGGTCCAACCACAGGCCCACTTGTCATTTTGTTTGTGGCCCGTGCTCATACAAAATCAGTTCTATAATTCTAGCATAATTACCACATATATGGCCCATAAACTTTATATTTTTGGTCCATGTGGCCCAGTGTGTTAAGATGTTAGACCCCCATGATCTAAGCAATCCATGTCTGTACCAGCAATGTTGTGTATGCAATAGTATGTTTGCATGTTACATATCTAGCACTGGGAAGAAATCTGAGTTTTCAAATTTAAGCACTTTAATGAACTGAAAATTCCCAAACATGGTAGATGTAAGACCATTCACTGACAAGAGTCTTCATTTAACACTTCAGAACTTACAAAATATAAATGACAGAAAAATTATCTGGAATCAATGAAAAGAAACTACATGCTGGCTAAGATGGCTAAAGACATTTGGACATAACTTATCAACAATTTGTGCATCTCAGTTTTCAAAATGCAAACAGTAAACAGAACTGGTTATTTAAATAATTCTCTATGATACATACACATTCTCTCTGCTGTTGTATGCCATGAGTGTTAATCTTTTAAATCGGATTATATCTTCAATTGTTCCATCAACTTGCAGTGCAAGATAAAACAAAATAGATGGTATATTAGAATTTTCAATGTTACTGAGGCAGCCTGATGTGCTCTTATTTCCGGACAATATATCAGGCAGCTGCTTGAAAATGTAGGTGTTAAGTATATGTAATTCAATTACTTGTGTCATAGTTTTAAATTTTTTATTTTATTTTTATTTCATTACATGTTATTGTAATGATAACTTTATTCACTGGATTTGACATTTTTTTGGAAAATTCAGTTCAGTTCTGTTTTGACCTGGTAAATAACAAGTATTGCTACATTGTATTTTTAGATGACCTAGTTCCTGACCTTGATGTAGAACTGGTAAACAACTTTTTTTTTATTTCTTTCCCTGAGTGAAACTCATTGGTCATAATCAAGGTCATGCTTGGCTTGCGTGTCAGTTCTATGTAGACAACTTTTTTTTACTTTTATTCAATCTTATAGATTCATTCAGTAGAATCAAATTCATCCATGGCGTACGTGACAGCTGACCTGTGGTGTTACTGCACCGTTTGAACTAAGTGACCATGTGACTGCATCACGTGATCTAAAATTGCGTTGTAATTAGGGTAAAAATGGATATTTTCTAGTGATTTAAGTCAGTCGTAATTCATACCTTTGGAGCTAAAAGGTATTTTTGTTGTTGCCAGTTGAATTTTGTCTATTTTTCGGAATTAGTAATTAATTTCTCTGGAAAACATATATATAAGAGCTCTTCATCAGAATTCTTGGACAAAGACATTTACTGAAATTATTCGGAATTCTAAAGCTGGAATATTATTTTTAGTGATTCAACAAGGAACTGTTGACATGACAACACAAAACAGGTTATAGAGAACGTCACTGCCTTCCATCTTGGAACTTCATCGGCATTCAACCTTTGATTCATTTAGAACTTTTAAGTGATAGGACTTATATTATTAATTCTAGGATTAATTTTGGATTAGATTCACAAACCGTAAGTCCTCTTTCATATTTTTTATCTTGTTTTGTAGGGAAATAAATTATTTTGTTAAATTTTACAAAGCTTGTTGGCTTCACTCTTTTCTTTGTTACTTTGTATGAGCCTAAACAAATAACAAAAGAAATTGGGTTCTCATCCTTGGGATATATGAATTTTGGCTAAAATATTTCAGAAAATTGTTTTTTGAAATTTAAATTCCCCTATTTTTCAAAAATCTTTAAATCCCAAGTATTATTTCACATTTTGTTTGAAATCTTAAGTGAAATCAACAGGCTTTTTCACGATGTCATCAAAAGTGGAGACTTTTCTTTCTAGTCCTACTCAGGAGCAGTTGGATTGTTTGAAAAAAGATGAACTGCATGAACTTGCCAGAAAATATGATCGTTCTGAGACAAAATCTTCCTGAACGAAGCAAGAAATAAAAAACATTTTGATCCAGTATTTGGTAGAAAAGAATGTTTTGGATAAAAGTGTTTTGGTTTCAATCAGTAAGTCTGTATCAGACTCTGACATAAAAGTAAAGGAATTAAAATTAAAATACAAGATGGAATTAGAGTTAAGGAAGCTTGAACTTCAGAAAGATAAAGAGGAAAAACAAATACAAATGCAGCTGCAATTGGAAAAAGAGAAAGAACAAATGCAATTACAGAAAGAAGAGAAACAAATGCAGTTACAACTGGAGAAAGAAAAAGAAGTTCACATTTACAGAAAGAAGAGAAACAATTGCAGTTGCAATTTGAGAAAGAGGAGAGAGAGAGACAGGAGAAAGATAAACAAATGCAATTAGAAGAAAGAGAGAAGGAAAGACAAATGCAATTACAGAAAGAACAAATGCATTTACAATCGGTGAAAGAGGAGAGAGAGAGACAGATGCAAATGCAGAGAGAGAAGGAAGAGAGGGAATATCAATTTCGAATAAAACAAATAGCGCTGGCAAGTGAAATGCACATTCCCACTCCACATACAAATTCAAGTTTTGATCTTACAAAGAATATTAGGTTAGTGCCCCCTTTCAGAGAAAAAGAAGTAGACAAATATTTTCCTCATTTTGAAAAAGTTCCTGAAAATTTGAAATGGCCAAGGGAGCATTGGACTCAATTACTACAATGTGTACTTATTGGCAAAGCTAGTGATATTTACCATTCAATGTCAGTTCATCAAAGTGCTGACTGTGATCTGGTTAAAGAATGCATCTTAAAGGGTTATGAGTTAGTCCCTGAGGCTTATCGGCAAAAATTTAGGAACTATAAAAAAGAAGCTGGACAAACTCATGTCAAATTTGCAAGAGAAAAAGAGCAGTTATTTGATAGACGGTGCTTAGCCAAGAAAGTTGAACAAAATTACGAAAGTCTCAAACAACTTGTATTACTTGAAGAGTTCAAGAACTGTGACCATAGTGACATTAAGACTTATCTTGATGAGCATAAGACTGAAACCTTGGAAAAATGCTGCTCATGCCGCTGATGAGTATTCCTTAACTCATAAGGTTCCTTTTGTAGGCAAGTCTTTCACTCAGCAGTCTTTGGTAAAAAGGTATTTCAACCTAATACAACTCCTTCTAAAACTCAATCTGGCACAACTTTTAAAAATCAAGCTTCTGATAAGCTTGATTCAAAATCCTTCTCTTCCTACATGTACCTATTGCAAGAAGGACATGCTATTTCTGATTGCTTCAAATTGAAATATAAGCATCAGAATCAAGATAGACTTATCCCAAATGCTCTTATTTCTAAGAGGTCAAGGTCACGGTCAGGTATTGAAAGCAACACATATGTTGGGTCTAATAAACCCAGTCTGATTTTATTATGGAGAATTATGAACCATTCAAGTTGAAGGGTTCTATATCACTCTTGGGTGATTTGGCCAATCCTATCCCTATTAAAATTTTAGGAGACACAGGAGGTCAGAGTCTTTTATTATCAGGTACTTTGCCTTCTTCTGAAAAGTCTTCTTCTAATGAGAGTGTTCTCATTCAGGGAGTAGAGTGCGGCTTTGTTAATGTTCCTCTCCATTGTGCAAATTTGTCATCAGACTTAGTTTCAGGGCCTGTGACATTCAGAATAGTGTCTTCTTTACCGGTTGAGGGCATTCATTTATTACTAGGCAACGACCTAGCTAGAGACAAGGCTGTAGTTAATCCACTTGTAACTGACAAGCCTTCTTTGGATCAGAAAGTTGATCCAATTGAAAAAGAATTCCCTGATTTATACCCAGCTTGTGTAGTTACTAGAGCTATGGCACAGAAAGCTCTTGAGAATGATTTTGATAAGGAAAGTATTCCTTTAGCTGACACCTGTATTGTTCAGGCTATTGATGAGGTCACTTTCACTCCTTGTTTGGATCAATCAAAAGGTATTGATCACAGTGATCCTCTTTTAGCTACTCATTCTCTTTTTTCTAATCAGCGTGACAAACGACAATCACTTGTCGTCGAACAGGAAAAAGATCCTGAGATCTCCTGTTTGTTTCAGAGGGCCATTAGTGAAACTGAAGCTACTGAAGTACCTGTCTGTTTTTTCATTAAAAATGGAATTCTTATAAGAAAATGGAGACCTCCCAAAGTACCTGCTGGTGACGAATGGTCAGTGAACTATCAAATTGTAGTTCCAAAATCTTAGGAAATACTTAGTCTGGCCCGTGAAACTCCTCTGGCTGGTCATTTAGAGATTAATAAGACTTATCACAAGATCTTGACTCACTTTTATTGGCCAAAAATCAAAAGTGATGTTTGTAAATACTGCAGGTCTTGTCATACTTGTCAAATGTTAGGAAAACCCAATCAGAAGATACCTAAGGCTCATCTGCAACCTATTCCTGCATCTGATGACCCATTTAGCAGAATAATGGTTGATTGTGTTGGTCCCTTACCTAAGACCAAGTCAGGCAACCAATAATTGTTGACCATTATGTGTGCATCAACAAGATTTCCAGAGGCAATTACTTTGAGGAATATTAAAACTATAGTAAAAGCTTTGATAAAGTTTTTTACTCAATTTGGCCTTCCCAAATCTGTCCAATCAGATCAAGGGTCAAATGTCATGTCTGGAATTTTCCAGCCAATTACGCTTGAATTTAGCATTCAGCAATTCAAGTCAGAAGTGAAATTATGGTTTCATAGAACTTCAATGGAGAGAACTTTTGAGTCTGGTAATAGAGTTCTTTCTCTCCTGCTCATTCTTCAAAATTTTCTTTAAATTAGGTATTACGGCCCTTACAAAATTAAAATGAAAATGAATGAGTTAAATTATAATAGTACTCTGATCTAAATAAATTGTAGGAGTACCAGTATATTGAGAGAGATAGCCAGGTAAATCGTGCAATTAATTTAGTTGTACCTGTCCCACTCACTGAAAATTTAAGTGAAGGAATTCAATCGGACTCTGCTGATTTTGGAGTAACAAATCTTTGGAATTTGGAAATTATGAATAATCTGGACCAGAAACTTTCACATTTGCAACAAAAAAGAAAGCAATGAACTTAAACAGTTATTATTTGAATATGAGCACTTATTTCCAGATGTACCTACAAGGACAAACAAAATTTTTCATGAAGTTGAAATTGTAAATTCCAAACCTATGAAACAACACCCATACAGGATGAACCCTCTCAAACAGGAATACTTGAAAAAGGAAATTCAGTATATACTGGAGAATGATTTCATACAGCCCAGTAAAAGTGACTGGAGTTCACCATGTATACTTGTTCCAAAACCAGATAAAACTTTCCGTATGTCCACTAATTATAGGAAGGTGAACAGTGTGACTAAGACAGATTCATTTCCATTACCAAGAATCAATGACTGCATTGATAAAATTGGAAATGCGAAGCATGTCACCAAATTTGTCCTTCTGAAAGGATTTTGGGAAATTCCAATAATGGAAAGATCAAATGAAATTTTGGCATTCATGACTCCAGATGGACTTTATCAATATAAAGTGATGCCATTTGAGATGAAGAGTTCGCCAAGTACCTTTCAATGTTCAATGAATATGATTACCTCTGGTCTAGAAAATTGTGATGTTTACATCGATGATGTCATCATCTACAATGACACCTGGAAAGAACATCTAGCAACAATTCAGAAATTTCTTTGACAGACTCACTGATGCAAATTTGACAATCAATTTATCTAAATGTGAGATTTGCCATGCTTGTGTAACATTTCTAGGACATATCGAGGGACATGGACAAAGTTAAACCTATAGGTGCTAAGGTCAAGGCTATTTCTGATATCCCTGTGCCTGTCAGTAAAAAGCAACTGATGAGATTTTTGGGTATGGCTGGATACTATCGGAAATTTTGTTCCAATTTTTCTAATATTGCTGAACCCCTGACAAATTTACTGAGCAAGAAAAACAAGTTTCTTTGGACTGAAAAATGTCAGGAGGCTTTTGACAAGTTAAAGGCCATACTTAAAAGTGCACCATTTCTTACAGCTCCGAATTTCAATCAATCTTTAAAACTATCTGTTGATGCAAGTGATGTTGGGGTTGGAACAGTATTGATTCAACAAGATAGAAATGGTGTTGATCATCCAGTGTGCTATTTTTCAAAGAAATTAAATAAGCACCAAAGAAATAACTCAACAATCGAGAAGGAATGTTTGACTTTAATTTTGGCATTACAACATTTTGAAGTTTACCTTAGTTCAGCTCCTTCTCCGATTGTTGTGTTTAGTGATCACAACCCCCTTACTTTCATCAACAAGATGAAAAACAAAAATCAAAGATTATTAAGGTAGAGTTTGTTGTTACAGGAATATAATCTTGACATCAGGCACATCAAGGGAAAAGACAATTTAATAGGAGATGCACTTTCCTGTGTATAGAAATATTACTTCAATTACACTTTGTGTAATTCATAAGAGTTCTTCTTATATATTGTTTTTTTACCTCATGTATAATTAACATATGGTAAAAAGAAAGCTTTATTATATAAACATTTCATTTTCTTTATGGGGGGAAGTGTTATATATATGTAATTTAATTACTTGTGTGTTAGTTTTAAATTTTTTATTTTATTTTTATTTCATTACATGTTATTGTAATGATAACTTTATTCACTGGATTTGACATTTTTTTGGAAAATTCAATTCAGTTCTGTTTTGACCTGGTAAATAACAAGTACTGCTACATTGTATTTTTAGCTGACCTTGATGTAGAACTGGTAAACAACTTTTTTTTATTTCTTTCTCAGAGTGAAAATCATTGGTCTTAATCAAGGTCATGCTTGGCTTGCATGTCAGTTCTATGTAGACAACTTTTTTTTAATTTTTATTCAATCTTATAGATTCATTCAGTAGAATCAAATTCGTCCATGGCGTACGTGACAGCTGACCTGTGGTGTTACTGTACCATTCGAACTAAGTGACCACATGACTCCATCACATGATCTAAAATTGCATTGTAATTAGGGTAAAAATGGATATTTCCTAGTGATTTAAGTCAGTCGTAATTCATACCTTTGGAACTAAAAGGTATTTTTGTTGTTGCCAGTTGAACTTTTTCTATTTTTTGGAATTAGTAATTAATTTCTCTGGAAAACATATATATAAGTGCTCTTCATCAGAATTCTTGGACAAAGAAATTTACTGAAAATTATTCGGAATTCTAAAGCCGGAATATTATTTTTAGTGATTCAAGAAGGAACTGTTGACATGACAACACAAAACAGGTTATAGAGAACGTCACTGCCTTCCATCTTGGAACTTCATCGGGGTTCGAACTTTGATTCATTAAGAACCTTTTAGTGATAGGGCTTATATTATTAATTCTAGGATTAATTTTGGATTAGATTCACAAACCATAAGTCCTTTTTCATATTTATTACCTTGTTTTCTACGGAAATAAATTATTTTGTTAAATTTTACAAAGCTTGTTGGCTTCACTCTTTTCTTTGTTATTTTGTATGAGCCTAGACACGTAACAGTAGGCCCTTAACATAAAACCTTATTTTCTAAAATAAAACAAATTGTTACTCATAAACATGAATACCATCACCAACAGGAGCATATGGAGTACCTAACAATATACAGAGTCAATGATGCCTAAAAGTTAGGTTAGATACCTACTTTCAATATGGTTGAGTTCATCTGGAGATACCACAGTTTATCAATATTAATAAGAGTTGGTGAAATATTGGGCACTTCAAAAATTGACTCATGAACAAATACAATATATAAAAGGGCAAAACATTATACATGTACCACATCCCAACTTCCTGTAAGGGGGGGGGGGACAAAGAAGAGTCTGTACTTACTGCCACAATTCAAGATCAGTATATAATAGAGTTGGGATGGGATCAAAAGAACATTTCACCTAAAATACTTGAGTGGACATAAAAAAATGCCTTTTCAGTGACCTGACAGTCTCAAAAGTAAAGTGATATGTATATATATACTTTTACTGATGGTAGCTGAGATGTGATATGTAAGTATAAATGTAGGCATGTTTAAATGGGACCAAAAAGTACAGTACTTCATAAAGACACTGACAGAAAGTAATTTTAGGTGCATTACTAAACATATCCAGTTGTGCTGATTTTGTTATGCTCTTGAATTATGTACTGGTTTGGATGCATGCTATTTAATCATAATGAAATATAAATATGTTGAAATTCAATTCATACAAATTAAAAACTGGGTGGCTGAATATCCCCTGATTTGAAGTGATCCAGTTTCATCAAGATTTGATATTTCTGGAATGTGGCATACATATTCATGTGTGTATGTTTTGACAGTGTAGATACCTAATTCACATGCTCTTTGTTTTTGTTTTTGTTGCATTTTTTATTGCTCGGTAATAGTACCTGATCAGCAAAAGTTCTTCAGTGCCCTTGATGGGTGTTGCACATTGCACAAGTACATGTTTCTGAGTTTTCAACCCCCATGTCTAAACTATTGGTTAGCCTCTCATCGATTATTTATAATTAAAACAATTAGTTTTCCTTTTCAAATTATATGTGTCATAGCTTTGGGACAGAGGGCATATTGTCCCTTCACCAAGATCCTAATTACAAGACTGCCTTCATTAACTGGTAAATATTTTTTCTATTCCTGGCACATTCCATTCCTTTTCCAGTTACACAGGAAATTATGAGTATAAATTAATGGATAGAGGGCTGGGGGGTGCACCCAGCCGTAGATCCTTAGATATCCTTTGTAACGAGCCCCAGTCGCAGGTAGACTTACTTTCGCTTTGATACATGCACATCTGACAACTTGACCATGACCTGGTGATTATGGTTTACAATTAATGAATATCAGGAAGCAAACACAATTAATATTCCAAACTATTAAACGCCTAAGCTTTCCTACCATGTCATACTGTGCGCAAATTTAACCGACAACCGTATCGACAATTACTACACTCCAGCAACATCCATAGCAACTGTAATTTCACAGCAGATATAACGAACATCATTCTAAGCATCCTCGGCCTTTACTGTCAAATTTTCTGTGCTCAAGATCGAGGGCGTACTGACGATCGGAATAACGCTCGACATTTCCGTCGTCATAAAATAACCTTGGAAGTGATTGTAGGAATACAAATGAATTGTGTTTTGGTGATTGGCCTCAGAAAGAGTGAATTGGTCTCCTTTCGCTGCTATGATGTTTGCATGTTATCGAAAGTAGTTCAGAATTTACTAATTGGTGACGAATTACATCAGAAGTTTCTTTCTCACCATGACGGAAAAGACGGAACGGAACACAGCTTTGTTTAAATCATCTTAATGGAAAAGGTCAAAGACATTTCGATATATATATATATATATATATATATATATATATATATATATATATATATATATATATATATATAGATAGATAGATAGATAGATAGATAGATAGATAGAGTGTAAAACTAATGACAGAAGTTGTGGTATAGCAAGTTTAATAATGTCTTCGCAGCTTATCAATGAACAGCCATTTTAAATTTTTTTAAGTAGTTTATACCACCATCGTATAGCAATGACTAAAATTCTGTGCCATTTTTGGATGTAATTCTTCTATACCTATCATTAGTCTTTGTAAGTCTCTGTAAATGCATTCTAGTCCTTCTAAAAGGAACGTTTCTGAATGCGCTTTTCAAAAGTAACCATGGGAATCACAGTCCTTGCGATAAGTCATGATTTGATCCATAAATTAATACGATCAATCCCCACCACCTTACTGGCATTACAACTATACTGCGTATTGGTAAAATTTTCACCTGTGCAATTATTGTAACTTGTGTCCCCGTAAATGACTGTGATTTTAATGCGAGAAGACTGCATTATCCAATAGGATTTTGAGACCATTTAAAAATAGAAAGGACTATACACTGTTACATATTGAAGAAAATGCTATTTTGCACGTGTTCACAATATAGAAAGTGGTAGGAAGGTGTCTAGTACATAATCTTAGCTATCATGCAGTACATACTGCAATAATCTTAGACATAAATCCTTTTTCCTGCGAGGATTCCTGATTGTAAATGAAAAGCTTATTTTCCCCACTGCACATCTTGGTACTCGTTGGACATGTTACGAATCACGTCCCCCAGGGTCTCTTTGGTTTCTTACCGTGTGGAGAAATATTAAAAAGAAACTAGTCGAAAAGTGATACAAAGATAACAGGTCTGTCCGTTTTCCCGACAGTCTTTGAAAAATAGCAACTCGCACATATAGCCATGTTCCGGTCCATAGTAAAACAGTACCAAAGTAAATTATCCATATTGAAAGCGCAAAGTTTGATAATAGTCGCAAAGAAGTGCTTGATATTTGCTATTTTGCAAAATAAATAAATAAATATTCGAATCATTATTGATATAATAATTATTTAATTACAGCAGCAGAGAGGGTGAGACCACGCGTACATGACCTAGACGTAGCAGAGTCGCATAACTTTGGAAAAATACACGTCAAACAACGAGTAACAAAAACGAACTAACCCACAAGATTTCATTAACGCAGTCTCCGTGACGCTGTCACGGCAATAACGAAATGTACTCGGTTAGCGGGTTCGGTTTGATGTTATTGACCTTTATTTTCAGTCTTTGTAGGAACCTTTATTTTTCATAAATAAGGTCTCAAGCAAAATGACCTGTTCACCCTCTCTGATGCTACTTAATCAATGAGTGTAGGTTGTAGCTTAAATTAATGATCATTTGTAAACAGCATATCTAGATAGCTACATTTTGTCCATGATCGTAGATTGCACTTTAAGATACTGGTAATTTGTAAACATGTTGACATGGCCTTTAGACATTACAATGTTCTGGAAGTGATCATATGACCCACATCCTGGTCATCTTATTGTGTCTTAGGTTTATATATAAGGTTATAATAAACAAAATTAGTTATTCCTATATTAATATCAGTCTAGTGTGGTCACTTTTAGTTGAGTTCAGATATAATTTGAGAAGAATCATTTATTTAAATTCTTCAATAAAATTACAAAGTTCTCATTGGCCTTTCGGACTAAAATTATATTTTTTGATTACTGAGGACTCATCAGTACATTCGGTACATTCTATACGTTTGGACATGTGATAAAACATGTAGTATTATTTGAGTTTTAACTCACAAAACTGTATATATAGCTTTTCTTATATATATATATAATGTGAAATTATAGCCATCACATACCTGTACTATGACAAGCATTCACCTGGTACCAGCTTCGTACAGCAATCACGAAATCAGAGATCGATGCAGTTTGTATAAATTAACAAATATATGGCCACACATTTCCCAGTCCTACACCTCATGAATGTGAAAATAACTGAATATGGAATTCAGCATACAACCTGGGTTTCACACTTCAGTATATTTCCAGAATCAAAAGCAAGATTTACCCATTATATAACAAAAGCTGAATACAAGATCTAACAATTACAGATGTATTTCATTAACAAATGCATTGTGCCAAAGTTGTACAAAAATATGCAACAGCAGATCAAGCTTATGAACTGATAATAATATTATTCATGACTTGCAAGTAGGCTTTCGCAAACAATATTCAACAGCAGACCATGTATTTATTCTACAATCAATTGTATATAAATATTTGGTATTTGGTATCAATTGTACATAAATATTTTGTGTCAATTGTATATAAATATTTTGTATCAATTGTATACAAATTACTTGTATCAACTGTATATAAATATTTTGTATCAATTGTATATAACAATTTTTGTACCAATTGTATATAAATATGTTGTCAGAGAAGAGTGGCAGATTTTCATTTTCAGAAAGCGTTTGACATCATATCTCATATGGAACTTTGGGTCTCATTATCAAGAGAAGGTATTCATGAATTACTATAATCAGTTTATGCTAATTAGAAATCATGTGGTAAAGCCTTAAGGTTTAATATATTTTTTTCCTGTTAAGTGGATGCGAGACATACTTGTGTTCTCGGTGCGATGTTCTTTCGTTCATTAATGATCTTTTTGAAGCGATATGTGCAAAGTGTCGTCATATCATCTTTATAAATGTAAACATTGAGGATATATTTGCTATTTTGTATGTCAGTGATGATGCAAACTGTGCTACAACCGTGATTTTATTGCAGAGACAAATATACATTCTAGACAAAGCTGTCAACATTCAAGTATGACCATCAACTGAGATAAAACAAAATTAATTGTTTTTATGAATGGTGGAAGGTTAAAAGAGAAAAAGAAGGGGGAGAAATGGTATTTTAGTGACAAGCTGATTGAATGTATCTCAATGTATAAATATATGGGTTTAGTTTTCACCTCTAAACTGATATGGAATACAGCTAAACATGTATTGATTGCCCAGACACATAAATCTATCAAATATATTTTTAGACATTATGATAAGTTTGGTTGCTTTAGTAGTTTTGATATTTTCAAACTTTCGAGAGCATGGTTAAACAAGTTGTGTTATGGTTCAGAAGTCTGCGGCTATAAATGTTCAGAAGTAATAGAAGATATGTTCTGTAAACGGTACCATAATCTCTCACCCTCAATGAATAATGTGTATGCGGTTGGAGAATGGATTACCTATTGTACACGGTGTACTAAATTTTGTCTACGTTTAATTCACATGGATCGAAATAGGTATAGTTATCGGCTGTTAAAGCATATTGATAACAATAATCACACGAAGCAGGCAAACAACGTGAAGAAATTACTATATTCGTATGGGTTTGATTTCGTGTCGAGTGAGCGAAGTGTTGGATGCATTGATTTGTTCACCAAGATATTTCAACAGATTAAAGATATATGATACAATTATAGCATAGTGGAGTTATGGGCTAAACGCGAGGTGCTTCACATATTTTAAATATTTATTAAATCCTGGACATTTTTATTATTGGACGTTTATTAAAATTTAGAAATGCAATTATTAGATTTCGATGTTCCAGTCATAATTTAACAGACAGATCGTGGATTGTAGACGTGTGCTCCAATAATGTGTGTACGTCTTGTTAGTGCCCACACCGTGTGCTATTTAATTGATCGTACAAGAGAGATTTAGAGCCACACTCCGGTACACGTTTATGCATACAAAATGATGCTAATTACTTGTGTCGATTTTCGGGACAGTTTGGGGGGGCAAGCGACATTGTCAGAATTTAAGATGAATGGGAATCGACACCACACACATACTCATCATGGAACGATCACTGTATCGCACATAAGACGCCAGGTGAGGATTATACCACGCATATGGCGCCACCCCAGTTCCGGTGCGTACACACTTTTCAGGGCATTTGGTTCCTAGACGAGTGGGAATCGGCCCACACACTTGTCTTTGTATGTCCTAGCGGGAAGGGAGGCAAGGGACTCGGACGGAGGGTGCAAACGTCAGACGGAACGTTAGTTGAAACGCCATAAACGTACTCTAGTCAAATTGTTCCCGGTTAACTAACTCGGCTTTTCCGTACTGCAAATTCTGTCTCAGCTACAATCTTCATTAAAGTCACGCATAAAATTAAGGTTTAAATTTTCCTAATTCAGAATTTAGTAATTTTGTGTACATGTGTACGTCTGATGGCCGAATAAGTAATAAAATATTAGACTGAGATGACCTATTGAATTTTGTTCATGTATGTAAGGTAACATTAGGTTAATTTGGAACGGCGGCAACATGATCATGGTAGTTTTAATGGTTTAATCGAAACGGTTTCCAAGCCAAAATGGAACCTCTGATAACGAGGCAAATGATCAGTAGCCAGAGTTTTTCAGGACTGCAGACTGAAAGTTCTGTGGCGGTCTTTTTCCTCTTTACAGTCCGCTGCTCCAGGAATGCCTCAAACTCGTGTATTTCAGACAGCTATTCTGCGGCCTCCACTAACGTGGATAGGGGAAGTTGATGATACGTCTCTTCGTAGTATTGGGAGAGAATACGAACCCAGGACTGCCACTGTCGTGGTCTTGGTTTTGAGTTGTCTCCAGGCTAGGTATTTCACCGCGCTGAAAAAGTGATTGGCCTTTCGGAGTCTTCCAGGGCTTGTTCTAAACCAAGGTCAACCAGTCGTTGTCTACCAGGGTCATTCTCCTGCTCACCGGCATTCTCCACTGTTTCTTCTTCCTTATTCCTCCTCTTTTCCTGCCATCTCTTGGTCTGTATCACTTTCTGTTTCTGCTTCTGCTCGAGTCTTGGCTTCGGCGAGATTTCTGACTTCACTCACTAAGGAGGCATTTGTTCGTTTGGGCCTCCACGTCTTTCGTAATAGCCTGCCGTTCATTTCTTGGGATGGATATGGAGGCTCTTGGCAATTCAACTGTCTGTATTTGCTCTGTAGGTGGAATCAGATCACAATTAATATTTCCGGTTCAGTAGCCACGAATGTAGTCCCAGTCTATTTTTAGAGCATTTGTTCGTGTCTCCTTTTAGTGGTGATACAAGAGTTACATTTAGGCAATAGAAATATGCCAATATCATGGTCTGGATATATCTGATAGAATTTGCTCATTAAGTGAAAGAAATGGCTTAAAACTTGTAGGAGATGAATATCAATCGCATTTAGTATGTACAGATTGCGAGGATCTCAGAGAAAAAGTATTTACATAAAAGATGACTTAAGAATGGACCATTCCTTCATTGGCTAATTTTATTTCCCCTGTTAATCATCGTACCTTGACTTGTCTCGCTACTTGTATATATTATGCATTCATAAGACGACAATGTTTATGGCGTGAAGTATGATTTAATACATACTTGTCGTTTAATAACGAAGTATGATTTAATACATATATGTAGTTTTATTAACGGTTGTTTGTATACGCTTTGTTTTAATGCTATAGTATGTTGTGTTATATGTAATATAAATGTGTTTTATTGCATTGTATTGTAAATATATGCATTCAGTAATAAGGTAGAACTGAACAAATTAATACAATCCAAAATAGAACAAGCGCACTAGTGATACCAAAGTGGATGAGCTTGAGATACCATGAATGTAATATGAAGCTTTCATATTTTGTGTAGAGCGTCCGCCTCGGATGCGGGAGGTCGCGAGTTTGAAGCCCGGCCGAGTCATACCAAAGACTTAAAAAAAAATGGTACTAACAGCTGCCTCTCTAGGCGCTGAGCATAAAGAGGTTAGTGTTAGGACTGGTCGGCCTGGCGTCAGGATAATGTGACTGGGTGGGATGTCTGCGACATGATGCCCCAGTGCTGGACATCGCTATAAACTGCCACACTGCAGACATCGTAGCGATATGACTGAAAAATTGTTAAAGCTACGTTAAAATCCAAATCACACACACACACACACACACACACACACACACACACACACAATGATCCGTCCAAGATTAACAAGACAGCCATAACTGACCTGTCGCCAGAGCATTCATAACCACTCTGTAGTCATTACCATAAAACGTCCTATAAAATCAAGGTATTTTATGTTGTCACTTTAAGTGTTAATATTTTAGTGCCCCGTGAAATTTCACGAAAATGGTTTTAGAATGTTTAGATTATGCCGATTTGAATTTGTGCACGATATACAATGGCAGTCATATCGGTGATGGAGATTAGGCCTAAAAGTCTGTCAAGCTGCTATGTACATGTAAATCACGTGATGCTCACATCTTTGCCAGTGACATTACTGTTTGCTGACCCTATATATATATATATATATATATATATATATATATATATATATATATATATATATATATATATATATATATATATATATCGGTACATGTTAGGGTCTGAGTGATATATTAGGGTCTGAGTCTAAACTGTTCATAAATTTTGTCTCAATTTTCGTCCTACAATTTAAACCGAGTCCCAGTTGTTCAAGATAGACCATTGTTAACATTGTCCTTGTTTTGTTTTCTTTTTATTTATTTTTTGGGGGTGGGCGGGGGTATCAGCAGTTATGTGCGTTCTTATGTTGTACTTATAGTTCAGACTATTTGTGTAAACGTTTCGTCACTGTGCATGATGTACCAAGGTTTACAGTCTTCATAATTTTGTCAAAACTTGTGTGTGCCCATTGCTTGTATTAATAGATCATTTTAATTGCGTAGAGGTTTTCTCGTTGTCCATGAATTTCCATTGCCCACAGTCTCTGTGTTTTACAAAATTGTTATATGCGTCTTTGGTTATAACTATAGTACAGACCATCGCGTAAAAGCGTGCGTTAAATGCTTAGGTCTCATTTAACAAACACACTGTCACGTTGTGGGGGAAATTTGCTGATGCTTCATACTTCATGTATACACATATTTTCTTATAGTTAATTCGTAGTTAAGAGCACCTTGGATAATGTCAATACGTATTATGTCAGATTACGACTTTAGACCGATTCTGGACACAAGAAACTGCCTGTCTGCTTTTTAACCATTACGCAACGACCCGTTCCTGGTTAAATTCAAAGGGAATTCTACCATCAAGCCATCCAACAAGGGACTCCTCTGTTTGTTTTGCAATCATTCATGATGTCACAACCAGTTTGAAGCAGTCTTGGGCTTTTGGGGGACCGGAAACCCGAGAGAAACAGGTAAGTCATAAAATATCCCAGGACAGTTTTCAAAGAGACCAGACCGCATCCAATCGAAACTGAGAGATTCAAATCATTGGCAGAGTCTTAATAAGCAATATTTTCGGACTCAGTCCATTTTTCCATCAGTACATATTCGAACATCTCCAGATGTGGATCATAGAAAAGTTGAGAGGCATTAGACTGTACTCCGAGTTGTGCGCTCGTTAAAAGGTTGGAAGGAATTCTGGTGAACTTCTAAGTTTGGATTGCGGATAAAGGCTTCTTGAGGTAACATATCTTCTCAGTTTCATAACTAGGTGATGTAAGATTGATACTTTATTATGTACATTTGATTTATTAGAAATGGAATCTTCCTTGTATAGCTGAATTATCAACATATCGTAACGTAGCGTGTAGCGAATTATTAACATGCAAGATTAACGTATATTGATTTTTGGATTGTGTAACTTACTATGTTTTATCGTAATGCATGACTCAATTTATTAGTGAATTGTATTAGAACTTGTACTTGCTTTATTAGTATATGAATATATAGATTGTGAAATATGCAGAGTTAGTCATTATTGGACTTGTGCACATTATAATTAGGTATTTGTATATTTGTGTCTTTTGTAATTCGTAGGGTACGAAATGCATATGATTGTTGTTCATGATGATAGTTACTATATCGAGAAGTTAACAATTAGGGATGTGTATGCATGTATCAGAAGTCGTTGATAATATTGTTATTGTTATAGCACAATTATTGTAGAACAAAGCGTGTATGGAATATTTAGATGTGAGTGCGTGAGTTGACCTGTTAATTTATTCGCCATTATTTTGATGAAAGGTCTGTGAGAGTGTGGTTAATTCTCCTGAGATTAGAGCAAGAAGACAGATTATACGTCCCTTCTAATTCCATAAGAAGATTTTCGGGTGTGTGTGAGAGGCGATACCCGAGGATCGGAGAGAGGGAAGACACGTTGAGAGCACGTGGGAAGTCAATTGTGACGTCAGCAGTTTGTGTGGCGGCCTAGTGTCAGAAGGAACATGTGGAAGGGAGTACCGGAAGTGTCGGAAGGACAGGTTCGGAAGTGCCAGGAGAGCATGTAGTCAAGGGTACTGGAAGTACCAAAATAGAAACAAGAGGCGAACAGTTGAGTAACAGAGACAACACTGAAGGGAAACACTCTCATTTATGACCTTAAATTCATATGATGATAATAATTGGCAATTGTGAATAGGTCATTGTTTGTATTGTTCTAAAGCAATTGCGATTGAGACTTTTGTCGATGAAATAGTCAAATACGTTTGATATATTTTATTAAATTGTTATACCTTTCACCTTGAGTTATTTATACACTTAGACCGTTGACAGTGCTGACTGGGGGCTCGGAGCTATTTAAATTTTAATTGTCCACCTTCTTTGGTGTTAGAAATAATACAGTAGGAGGCATTTGACACACACTTTAGACAGCTCCTGTGGCCTAAGTGGTACAAAAGCGATATAAATAAGTTGATTAGTCGATTTCAAATATTAGGAAAGATATCCTTTAATAATTCAGAAAATGTATGAGTCTTTCATCATGAGAGTACGAATATTCAAACATTTCGCTATGAGGAAGGAATCAATTAAACTGATGTTTATGCAAATTTTGTTTTCAGTTAATTTACAATAAAATAGAAGGTATGCTTCCAAAGTGAGTCCTCAAACACCGACATAGAATTTATGGAAAACGGACTCCGTATTAAAACAAAACATGAAGTTATATGAAGTACTCGTTTCTTAATCAGCAATTAGAATACCATAAGTAAAGATCGTTCATACCTTAGCAAGGATTAAAGAAACGATGCAAATTGCTAAAATATATTTCTGTTGCAGATAGATATACTGTTTTCTTATTGACAAGACCGAAATATAATTTGTCAAGCATAAATATAATCTACATAGTGGTGGATCCAGAACTACAGTAGTTGATGCAGGTGGGGTAAACATGTGGGCGATATGTATTGGACAGAACCCCAAGTGGAGACTCATGGACTCTGGGACACCTCTTTTGTCGTGTATACATAAATATCCTCCCTGACTGTATTAGTTTAAACATTGCAAAAGAAAAGTTCTTGGTTTAATCTGCTTGATCGATTGGGCTTACACTGTCTTATACGGAGCCAGAAAATCAAAAGAAAGGATATGATAATGTACAATTTGAATTTATAATTTTGTGGGTTTTTTTGATGTGTATGGGCATCATGCCTGGCCTAAATAGATCGCAATATTGTAAAATGTATAAGTGATCTTGCACTGTTTTCGTATCCTGACAAGAGATGCTACTGATTAAATTGTCGATAGTAGTGAAATGGGATACTTTAGCGTCAAGGGAACTTTAGTATTAAATTGGGGTGGTTTTACCCTGGCGTCAAGGGGAATTTAATATGGGAAATTTTAACATGGGTGGGACTATAGAGCGTCATGGGATTGGGACTGTTTAGCCTCAAGGGAAATGGAACAGGTGGGGTGACGTTAAGGTACTGGACATTGGCAACAATGTTGCAAGGGGCTGACCTCAATCGGTCCAAACAGGGACAGCCGGAAAAAGAAAGCTATAACGCTTGGCGGGGCGGGACATATAATTTTATATAACGCCTGGCCGAGCGGGACATATAACTTTATATAACGCCTGGCGGAGAGGGACATTTAAGTTTATAGACATAGACAAATAAACAAATACACAAACATAACACAAACACAAACATCGCCTGGCGGTGCGGGAACCCGTACTGTTCATGCAAAAAAAAAAAAAACATCGCCCAGCGGGGCGGGACATATAACTTTATAGACATAGACAAATAAACAAATACACAAACATAACACAAACACATTTGTATAGGGACAATAGGAATGATGACGTCACGGTACTGGATACTGGCAACAATGTTGCAAGTGGCTGACCTAAACTGGAGGGAACAGTGACAGCGGGGAAAAAAAAACTATAACGCTTGGCGGGGCGGGAACGAAATTCCACGCGATACTGACCAACAAACACAAACATTTCATGGCGGGGCGGGAACCCGTACAGTTCATACAAAAAACAAAAACATCGCCTGGCGGGGCGGGACATATAACTTTATAGACATAGAATCACCTGCCAAACAATCCATAGTGATGAGAGTGCTAATCTAAAATACATTTTTATTCAAAAGCAACACACTATCACACTCTCTACTATCTACACATTGTGGAGAAGGAAATTTATTATTTACAAAACACATTATCACCTACAATCACATCAGTAAAAGTGTCAGTGTATATAGTGACAGTCCTTTCACACAGAACAAATATTATTTTGTGCAGGGACAAGAGTTTTGTTGTTAAGGAAAAAACAAACACACACACACACACATACAAACGTACGCGTGCACACATACACATACAAACACACACACACACACACAAACAAACGTACGTGTTCACACATACGCATAAAAACAAACACACACACACGTACATGCACGCAAACAAACAAAAATACACACACATTCGCACGCACGTACGAGCATGCACACAAACAAAAATACACACACTCAAACACACACGTACACGAACTCACACAAACAAACATACACACACAAACGTACGCGCGCACACAAACACATATAATAATAATAATAATAATGAGGACTTTGTATAGCGCCTAATCTTTAGAAGCTCTAAGCGCTTTATAACATTTGACAACACTTAAAAAACATATATAATGATATGATTACAAAATTAAAAACAAACACCACGAAAGTAGAAACAGAAAATATGATGTAAATATTTAAGGCAAGGATACATTATTAGGTCTTTAAGTCTGTTCTTGCAGTTGAAATAGGTGAGTTTTAAGAGCGTTCTTGAATGAGATCACTGTGTCTTTGTGTCTAAGTGCAGTGGGCAATTCGTTCCACCTTGCTGGGCCCTGGTATGCAAAAGAGCGTTGTCCATATGATTTCATCTTCATAGTGGGAATAATGAGAATACGAGTGTCAGAAGAGGTGCGTAAGTATCTTGCAGGTGTGTACACATGGGTGAGGTCAGATAGGTATGTTGGACTGGAGCCCGTCAGTGAAACGTAGCACAGAGAACAAATTTTGTGTTTAATTCTGGATCGTATGGATAGCCAGTGTAGGGTACAGAGCAGGGGAGAGGTGTGCTCTGATCGTGGTACTCTAAGGATGATTCACACTATGATATACACACTATTTTACAAAGTCAGAGAAACGAAGTGTTTATAGTCACACTTCTATATTTTAAACCTACCAACACACCAAGTGTTACGACCATGTAGTTTAATTACTTGTGTGTTAAAATTTGAATTCTTTTTATTTCATTTTTGTATTATTGCATATTATTATGAAGATGATTATGTTCACAGGGTCTGATATTTTGAAGAAAAAAAAACGTCGTGTTTATTTAAAACGTAAATATGACTCTCGGCTTTCATAAGTTTTTCGTTTAGATTGCCGGGTGGATAAAATGCCGGCATAAATGATTGGTTGTGGCCGAGGTCATTTTTAATTATTTACATCGTGTACTGCGATTGTTTATTGCGAAATAACCACGCGTTCTGCGTGCGCGCTTGCTTGAAATGACGTCTCAGTTCGGTTTAAGTACTCAGGTATCTGTGAAATAGTCAGTCAGAGTCATATTTTAACACCTTGTAGAGTCGTTCATATACCTTGAGAAGAAGGTATTCTTTTTCTGGTGCTGGAAAGAGTTGTTCATTTGTACGTCTGTAGAGCGAGATGTATATTGTTATAGATGACAGCTGTAGTTCATCTACTTGTTAAACAATAATTATTTTCCCTGGAGAACTACACAACTGGCTTTGGACAAAGACATTTGGTGCAATTAATTCTAAATTGTAACAGAACAGTACAAATTGTGATTCAAAGTGAAAATTCTGGACATTTGTGTAAAAACTTCGTCTGACATCATCATCCACCATCTTGGAACGGAATTGAGATTCAGACTAGCTTCAGTTAGAACTGTTCATTGATAGGACATATATGTTTTTCACAATTCTAGGACAAATGTTTGGATTTTCTTCGCAAATCGTAAGTCCTATTTCATATTCTCACCTTTTCACCGTGTTTTCTACTGAAATAAATTATTTTTGTTTAAACTTACAAAGCTTGTTGTCTTCGCTCTTTTCTTTATGTTACTTTAAACGAGCCGATACGTAACATAAAGAAAATTGGGAGGCTCGTCCTTGGATATATGAATTTGGCTGATATATGAATTTGGCAAAAGAAATTGAAATCTAATTTCCCCTAGTTTAAATCCCAAGTACTATTTCACATTTTATTTGAAATCATAGTGACAATAACAGGCTTTCTTTCACAATGTCAAAACTGGAGAGTTTTCTTTCTAATCCAACTCAGGATCAGTTGGATAGTCTGAAAAAGGATGAGTTGCTTGAACTTGCCAGAAAGTATGAACTTTCTGAAGCAAAAGCTTCCTTGACAAAACAAGAAATTAAAAATATTTTAATTCAGTATTTGGTACGGAAGAATATTTTTGACAAAAGTGTTTTGGCATCAGTCAGTAAGTCTATGACAGATACTGACATTAAGTTAATGAAACTAAAAATGAAATACAAGATGGAAGTAGAGTTGAGGAAGCTTGAGTTTCAGAAAGAAAAAGAAAAAGAACAAATGAAATTACAATTTGAAGAAAAGGAAAAAGAAAGACAAATGGAATTCAAAAAGAACAAATGAGATTACAATTTGAAAAGGAGGAGAATAATAGACAGGAAAGAGAGAAAGATAAGCAAATAGAGTTGCAAAAAGAACAAATGCATTTACAGAAAGTTAAAGAAGAAAAACAATTGGAGTTACAAAGAGAACAAATGCAGTTACAAAAGGAATAAATGCATTTACAGAAAAATAAAGAAGATAAACAAATGCAATTGCAATTAGAAGAAATGGAGAGATAGAGACAGATGCAAAAAGAGAAGGATGAAAAAGAATTTCAAATTAAAATGAAATAATTGGAGCTGGCAGGTGACAAACACGATTCCACTTCACATACAAATTCAAAATTTGACATTGTAGGAAATATTAAGTTAGTGCCCCCTTTTAGTGAAAAAGAAGAAGACAAATATTTTATTCATTTTGAAAAAATTGCTGAAAATTTGAAATGGCCAAGGGAGTATTGGACTCAATTATTGCAATGTGTACTTTATGGTACGGCCGGAAATGTCTATAAATCTCTGTCAGTACATCAAAGTTCTGACTATGATTTAGTTAAGGAATGCATTTTCAAGGGTTACGAGTTAATCCTTGAGGCTTATCGGCAAAAATTCAGAAATTATAAAAAAGAAACTAGACACACTTGTGTTGACTTTGGTAGAGAAAAAGAACAGTTGTTCAAGAGATGGTGCTTGGCTGAGAAATTTGAACATAATTATGAAAGACTCGAACAACTGGTATTACTTGAAGAGTTCAAGAACTGTGTTTCTAGTGATTAGTGGTGTTAAAACTTATCTTGAAGATCATGAGGTCAAAACCTTGGAAAATGCTGCTCTTGCTGCTGATAAGTATTCCTTAACTCATAAAGTTCCGGGGGTAAGCAAATCTTTCACTCAGCAGTCTACTGATATAAAGGTGTTTCAACCAAATACGACTTCTTCTAAAACTCAATCTGGCACAAATTCTAAAAATCAAGCTTCTGACAGACTTGATTTAAAATCCTTGTCTATTCGTACGTGTACCTATTGCAAGAAAAAAGGACACGTCATTTCTGATTGCTTCAAATTGAAATATAGGCATCAGAATCAAGATAGACTTATCCCAAATGCTCTTACTTCTAAGAGGTCAAGGTCACGGTCATGTATTGAAAACAATACATTTGTTGGGCTTGATAAACCCCAGTCTGATTTTATGATGGAGAATTATGAACCATTCATGTCGAAGGGTTCTGTATCACTCTTGGGTGATATGGCCAATCCTATCCCTATTAAAATTTTAAAGGATACAGGAGTTTCTCAGAGTCTTTTAGTGTCAGGTATTTTGCCTTCTTCTCAGAAGTCCTGTTCGAATGAGAGTGTTTTCATTCAGGAAGGAGAGTGCGGTTTTCTTAATGTTCCTCTCCATTCTGTAAATTTGTCATCAGACTTAGTTTCTGGACCTGTGACAGTCGGTATGGTGTCTACTTTACCCGTTGAGGGCATTCAAGTGATGCTATGCAATGACTTAGCTGGAGACAAGGTTGTGGTTAATCCATTTGTAACTGACAAGCCTTCTTTGGATCAGAAAGTTGATCCAATTGAAAAAGAAATTCCTGATTTATATCCGGCTTGTGCAGTTACCAGAGCTATGTCAAAGAAAGCTCTTGAGAATGATTTTGATAAGGAATGTATTCCTTTAGCTGACATATGTATTGGTCAGGCTTTTGATGAGGTCACTTTTACGTCTAATTTGGATCAATCAAAAGATATTGATCATAGTGATCCTCTTTTGAATACTCATGCTCCTTTTTCTGATCATGGTGACAAACGACAATCACTTGTCATCGAAGAGGAAAAAGATCCTGAGATCTCCTGTTTGTTTCAGCGGGCCATTAGTGAAACTGAAGCTACTGAAGTACTTGTCTGTTACTTCATTAAAAATGGAGTTCTATTGAGAAAATGGAGACCTCTTGAGGTACCTGCTAGTGACGAGTGGTCAGTAAAATATCAGATTATGGTTCCTAAACCTTACAGACAGGAAATACTTAGTTTGGCCCATGAAACTCCTCTGGCTGGTCATTTAGGGATAAATCAAACTTATCACAAGATCTTGACTCACTTTTATTGGCCAAAAATCAAAATTGATGTGTGCAAATTTTCTAGATCTTGTCATACTTGTCAAATGTTAGGAAAACCAAACCAGAAGATACCTATGGCTCATCTGCAACCTATTCCTGTATTTGACGAACCATTCAGTAGAATTATGGTAGATTCTGTTGGTCCCTTACCAAACACCAAGTCAGGCAACCAATATTTGTTGACCATGATGTGTGCGTCAACAAGTTTCCCAGAGGCAATTCCTTTGAGAAATATTACTCAATTTGGCCTTCTCAAATTGTCCAATCGGATCAAAGTTCAGATTTTAAGTCTGGAATGTTCCAGCTTGTTATGTTTGAATTTGACATTCAGCAGTTCAAGTCAAAAGTGAAACTATGGTTTCACCAAACTTTACTTGAGAGAATTTTTGAGTTTTGTAGTGGAGTCCATTCTCTCTTGCTCATTTTGCAGAATTTTCTTCAAGCTAGATTTTATGGCCCTTACAAAGTAAAGAAGAAAATGAATGAGTTAAAATTATAATATTAGTACTCTAGTCTAAATAAATTAATGGAGAACTACTATATTGAAAGAGATAGCCAAGTAAATAATGCAATTAATTTAGTTGTACCAGTCCCACCAATTGAGGATTTGAGTGAAGGAATTCAGTCGGATTCTACTAATCTTGGAACAACAAATCTTCGGAATTCGGAAGTTATGAAAAATCTAGACCAGAAACTTTCTCATTTACAACAACAAGAAAACAATGAACTTAAACAATTATTGTCTGAATATGAACACTTGTTCCCAGACGTACCTACAAGGACAAACAAACGTTTGAAATAGTAGATTCAAAGCCCATGAAACAACACCCATACAGGATGAACCCTCTCAAACAAGAATAAAAAGGAGATTCAGAATTTACAGGAACAGATTCATTTCCATTACCAAGAATCGATGACTGTATCGACAAAATTGGAAATGCCAAATACGTCACCAAATTTGACCTTCTGAAAGGATTTTGGCGAATTCCACTAACGGAAAGGGCAAAAGAAATTTCGGCATTTGTGACTCCAGATGGACTCTACCAATATAAAGTAATGCCATTCGGGATAAAGGGTTCTCCAAGTACTTTTCAACGCTTGATGAATATGATTACTTCTGGTCTAGACAATTGTGATGCTTATATTGATGATGTCATCATTTAAAACAACACCTGGAAAGAACATCTAGCCACGATTCGAAAGTTCTTCGACAGACTCACTGATGCAAATTTGACTATTAATTTATCTAAAAGTGAGTTTTGCCGTGCTTATGTTACTTTTCTAGGACATATTGTGGTACATGGTCAAGTTAAACCTATAGATGCTAAGGTCAAGGCTATCTCTGAATTTCCTGTGCCTGTCAGTAAAAAGAAGCTGATCCGATTTTTAGGTATGGCTGGATACTATCGCAAATTTTGTTCTAAGTTTTCTAATATTGTTGAACCTCTGACAAACTTGTTGAGAAAGAAAAACAAGATTCTTTGGACTGGAAAATGTCAAGAGATTTTTGATAGGTTAAAGGCCATACTTAAAAGTGCATCAGTTCTAACAGCTCCAGATTTCAGTCAACCATTCAAACTATCTGTGGATGCAAGTGATGTTGGGGTTGGAACAGTTTTGATTCAAGATGATAAAAATAGTGTAGAACATCCAGTGTGTTATTTCTCAAAGAAATTAAATAAACACCAAAGAAACTACTCAACAATCGAGAAGGAATGCTTGGCTTTAATACTGGCATTACAGCATTTTGAAGTTTATGTCAGCTCAGCTCTTTCTCCGGTTGTTGTGTTTCGTGATCACAACCCTCTTACTTTCATCAACAGGATGAAAAATAAAAATCAAAGACTATTCGGGTGAAGTTTATTTTTGCAAGAATACAATCTTGACACCAGACACATCAAAGGAAAAGACAATTTAATTGCAGATGCACACAAGAGATATCCTCCCATTCAATATTCAAAGTTGGATAAGAGTCTTCCATAACTTCTAATAGTCAAGAATGACTTCTCTCAAACTGTTGATTTCTAGAGTGTTGTCGAATTCGTCATGCAAGATGACGTTCACCATCTCGGCGAGAGCTTCTGTAAACTGAAGTTCCACACGCAGTTGGCCAGATTTTATAGGGTGGAAATGTTCCTCGTCGCTTCCTTGGTCTGGAGTGAAACCAAAGGCCCACAAAGCGTAGACTTCTGCATAATCGTTGTACGAAATGCTGTGGCTTGTGTTGGTCCCTAACTGTCCCATGGCTTCGTACAAGGACAAGTACGATCTCAAGTAATTCTTCTCGGCAAAATTAGGTTTGAAGGGTCTGGTACACAAGGTTTTTGCTATCGCGACTGACTTCAATCTTGGACATTCTGTAGTGCTTACACTCGAAAGGACTGGCAGTGACGGTTCCGTTGAGGGCTTCCATGCTGACGATACCAACGAGTAAACGTTTGGGTAACTGTCCTTGGAACAGATGATCTTCGATCTTTGATTGGAGTCCAGCGGCAATGGTGAAGGTTTTCACTTCCAAACGTCGTTTCGTATACTTGGCGGTCATTCTGCTCAAAGTGTGACTAATGTCGTTTCCCATTTTAGGTAACACTTCCAAGCGTCGCACGTAAAGTCTGGCTTCTTGGATGATGGTTTTGTACACGCTGGCATGAGTCATCAAATGGAAAACAGTATTGCTGTGATTCAGTCTCAGGCGGATATCCACTCCGTTGAGCAAATACTTTTCTTGCAACCACATGTCTAAAGGCATACGATCCATCAGTTCTAAACTACGTCCTTGCAGGATTTTCTTTCGACGGTCGTTAAAGCCCACATTCTGAGGATCGTCATCTGCTGACAGGACTGTGTCGTTAAACTTGTCCACGCCTGCTGTGTCGGGTTTCCATACCACGCAAGCATCCAGATGAGTGTTCTTAGCCTCTTTTCCGTACGTCAAGAGATTTTCCAGGTACGCTCGGTAAGGGTAAGTATTCATGCTGCTGCTGACTAGTTTGTTATTCAAGTACAAATCCACTTCGCTGAACAAGGAATACATGAAATTGCTGACCGGAGATATTCTATCATCGGTTCCCGGATAGGTGTCGTCCGTATTGATCACTTTGAGTTTCAGGTACAAGTAACTGCTATTCAGATCGATGTAATCTTCGGGCTGTCCTTTGGTTTCAAATTCCATGGGGGCTGGGGTCGTCCAAGAGGAGACGGGATGGAATTCTACCCAATGGGATTCTTCCATGGTCATCATGGTGGGAGGCATGGCAAACAGATCCAGTTTGAACTTTGGACATTCGCAAGACTCTCTGTGCATCATTTTTCTCTCTGTGATTTAATACTCAAATACGTCTAATTCTTGTACGGTTCTTCTTTTCTTGGTCTTTCTAGCTCTGGGTGTGTGAAAGCCTCTGAAGGGGTGTCTTCGTCTTCTCTTTCTGCCTTGTCCTTTCTGTGGTGACAGTGAAGCAGGAATACCTGGCACAGCAGTGTATAGGAGTTTCTCGTCGGCCCAAAATCTCTTTGCCAGTTTGAAGCAAAACGTTTTTGCCGGCTCTCAAGAAGGCTTCTTTGGGATTTTGTTTGTTGATGATGACATTTTCGAGAAATTCTTTGCCGTACGTCAAAGCGGCATCTTTCAAGGCGTTCAATCCTCGCGTCACCATGGGTTTCAAAACGAGGGCCACCGAACGACTTGCCGATTTCAGCATATCTCCTAAACCATGTCCTTGCTGTCGAGCGACTCCTCGGTACACAGGATACAGAACTTAGAGGTTTCACCGTTACTTTCCCTTTGATGAATGAAATATTTTGTCCCAGATCTCCTTTAATAAGAAATGTTAACACTGTCGAAATACGACTTACTGCCGGGTAAATAATGAGGATGTACAAATTCGCGGTGAACGTGATAGTTGTTTCCACCTTCCTCGTCATTAGCCCCAGCAGAATCCACATTGAAAGGAATTGCTCGCAGTAACGGTACGGAGGTGTGTCCCACCACGTTGTACTCCATCACATCGGAGTACACAAAAATCAAATTTAGACCTTGGTCCATTTCTACATGGGTTCGAAAAAACCTTGCAAAAGTGAAGTTGTTGGCGATGGCTGGCATGAGTGGAACCTTGATCATCTTGAGGTCTCCACCCAAAATGTCAAACAATTCAGAACATAATGTAAAAGGACAATGTTTTGCCATCCGAAAATTTTATCAGTAGGCGGCGAGCCACTTTATGGTACTCGAGGGTGACACTTCGTTTGTCCAAGGCTTTGCCAAACAGTGCAGGGAAGTTGGCAGAAATCGTGTCCACCAGATTTTGACCGTTAAAATAATAGCCTGCAGAAATTTTCAACAGATAGATGTACCGTGAAGTATCGGGGGACACTTGTAGCTTAATAGAGGCATCTACAGTTTCGTTTTCATTCAAGTATTGTTGCACTTGGTCATTCAGAACATAGACCTCAAAAGTGTTTTGATTTTCGGTGATTTTTTTATTTGTGTAGGGTGAATCATTTCCACCAAAGCCACTTCCGAATGGGCTTCGTGATCCAATTAGATGGCCTGAGGTAATTTGGCCGTGAAACAGCACAAAGTATTGTGGGGAAACACATCCATGGAACTGTCACTAGGTAACGTTAAGTAAAATTGGTTATTCATTATTCCAGAGTTCTACTGTCCGAGGGGTAACTGGAAGTCAGAGGAGTGTCCAAAAGTTGATTGTTGTGATTGTTTTCTTGGTGACTGTTGAAAAGGTGACTGACATTGGACGCAAGGCTCCCGTTGTTACCGTTTAGAGTATTTCAGAGAATGAGTGGGGAGAAGGTAACCGATGCAACTGCTCAGTAAAATGGTCCACAATTGTTTGTCTTCTTGTTGCAAACTCAAACTGGCAATGGCAGCACCGATGACACAATACACCACAAAGATTTGGCAGAAAAAGACGATTTGCGTTTTAGGCACACGTTCTCCACATCACACCCACAAGGGTTGCTTTTGTAGATCTTGCAGAGAAGAACTGGGGGAAGGAGTGGTCACTGCAGTAGCTGAGGCTGTGTTGAAGGGCATGATGATCACTTCTTTTTATAGTCGATGAGTTGCGAAGCGTCGATCCAAGAGTCAAAACTGGGAGGATATCCTTTCCAATGTACTTTGACTTCTTTGACACGCCGTTTTCCAACTTTACGAGTTCTTCGATCGAGAATGCTTTCGCTCTCGTACACGTCGTCTTCTTTTTGGGTCACACGTTGTAACTCGGGCAAGTAAAACGTTCCTTTTAACACTTCGCCGTTCATGTCTTCCAATTTATAGACAGGAGAATGACGATCACGCACTCGTTCGGTGACACGAAACAATTCGGTGGTCCAGTTGGGTAAGTAACCTTTGTCGAAAGTGCGTTTGGTTTTGCCAGTGCGCACCCAATCTCCTGATGCCAACACTCCACCTTTCTTGGGGACAGTCACTATTGGGGACGTACCAAAGAGACGCTCGAAGACGGTCACTTCGTTGTCAGGAGTCACTTTTTGGGGGGCACGCCCTATGCTCTGATGGTAAGATTGATTGTACGATTGGACGAGGTGTGGCAAGACGTCGATGTACTTGAGAGTGTGTTGATGCGTAAAATATTTCCACATGCGTTCTTTCAAGGTGCGTTGAAAATTTTCCACGATGCTGGCTTTGTTTTCGGGATTCTCGGTGGTGAAAAAATGAATGTCACGTTTCTTCAATTCTTTTTGGAAAGCTTGGTTCAGAAATTCGGTGCCTTTGTCAGTTTGCCATCGAAGAGGGTGACGACCGCTTTGTTTCAACACCAGTTTGAGGGCTCGCACTAACTCACTGTTCGATTTGGATGTCAATGGTACGACCCAAGCAAATTTGGAAAAGACGTCAATGACACAAAATAAATATTTGTAGCCACGATTGTAGGTGACCAAATGAGAGACATCAGCGAAATCGGCTTGCCATTGATGATCGATACCCTCCACTCGGGTGCGATTTCTGGAAAATTTTCGTCGAATGGGTATGTGTAAGGTGTACGTGGCTTGTTCTTGTAACCATCGTTGCACATGAGGTACACGGATACTTTTCAGTCGACTTTTGGCAGCACGATACAATTTCTGAACTCCTCCGTAACCTGCTGGATGGACTGGATCATAGTAAATGCTGGCTAACACCTTCTCCATTTTTTAATAAGTGATCCACTCTTCACTGATGCTACTCTGAATGGGACGACAGGGTGGTTTAGAAACGGTTTTACGTGTCCGATGTGCCACGGGTGTAGAAGTTGAAGGTAGTGGTGGTGGTGGTAATGGGATGGCTTTGGTCTTCTTTTCTTTTTTCTATTCTGGTTTCCCTTCTTTCTTTTTCACTTCTGTCGAAGGGGGAGTGGACATCATCTTTTTAACCCAAGCTTTAGGTTCTTCTCGTTGGGGTGTAGGGGAAGGGGTCAACAAGGACGCTGCAATCTTACTAGGGATGGGAGCTGCTGACGGTGTTTGAAAGACTTCTCTTGCCTCTTCTTCCTCAGGCATTCGTGGGGTTGCGTCTGTGTTGACCGCTGGGGGTGGTGGTGGTGATGGACTTTTCATCAGAGTCTTAAAATCTTTCAGAGTGGGTAGAGCTGTTTCGTCTAAAGCTTTCTGGTGAAAGAGTTGCAGTCGTTGCAACAGTTGACCGTACCGTTGCGATTTTTCCGTTTCTGACAAATCGCTGTGATCCATCAACGATTGCAAATTCGTGTTGTAACTGTGGCAATTCGGTCAAATGAGGATTGGGAGGTAAATGAGGGGTTCGTTGTTCTTGCCAATGATGGTATTCCATCCATCGTTTGTAAGGCACTAAAGCCAGTTTTCGTCCTTCCATCGGATTTCAAGGATCACGTCTGAGATCTTTTGACTCCAAAGATCCCTTTTATCTTCTTGGACCTTTTTATCTTCATCCTCACAGGATGTTTCCCAATGCTCCTTTCAGCAAGGGTCCTCCTATTGTTCCCATTACTCCTTTCAGCAGCATGGGCAAAAGGGTAAAATTCCTCCGCGTTGCACCAACATCTTTTTCTTTTGACGGATGGGTATTTTCTTTTGGACCATTTGGCGAAGAACATGTCGATGTTTGGCTAAGCATTCTTTCTGATGTTTAGACAAAGGTATTGTGCCTTTCAAGACATTCAGACAACATTCGCACACGGTATCGATGACGTCTTTGGAGGTAGTTTGAATGAGTATTTTTCGCATGGGTGGAGGAGCTTTGGACAGGACGGACAACATGTCCCAATGTTTGGCTAAACGAGGTGGCAGTCCTTTCCTTATCTTTCCTTTGGTAGTAGAAGAGGAATGTCTTTTTTGGGATAACATCTGTTTGGCTAAGAGCTTTTTAGGATGCCGTGACTGTCTTTTTCGTTTTCGTTTTTCTTTTTGGACCGAAGAAGGAACACGATGGTAACGGTGTGCACTTCTTGGAGGGGACATCTCTGGGCGTTCAGCAGCGCAAAAACACTGATCCGTATTGTTTGCCTCAGGTCTTTTTACACTGGAATGCGTCGCCACTGATTGTCTTCACGTCGCATCAACTTGATGACAGGCAACACACGTCGTGGAGGAGTTCACAACGGACTAACTCGGGACAGTTCTTGCTTGGACAAATCCAGTAAACTCTGTAACACACCCGTTCTCTCTTGCACTTTGATTTGGGGGGCAGGTACTTTGTGAGCAGCGCCCACTGCCGCTAAAGAGGAAGAGGGTGTCACCGCTGGAGGAGAAGTTTTTGGAGACGCTCTCTTGCGGGTTGAAGCTGTTTTCTGTGGACTTTTCTTTTTCTTTTTCTGAGGCTGTGACCTGGTCTTGACACCGTTGCTCTTTTTCTTTTTCTTCTGTGTACGTTTGGGCGTGGCTTTTTTCTTGGGGAGGACTTTGGGAGCATTAGGATCCCATTTTAAGAGGGAACGAATGATGACACCTCCTAGAGAACCGCTTCCTCCAGGTTTCAAAATGATTTGCTTTTTGGTTTGAGTGTCAATGCGAGGTTCGGCTAGCTGCGTCAAGGCGACTTTGTTTCTCTCAAAAAAACCTTTGGTTTGATGTGGAATCTGAATGATTCCTTGCAGTAATTGACGTGCTGTCACCGTAAACAGTCGTAAGACTTCTTTGAGACTAGCTTCTAAGACACGAGCACGTATTTGTGGATTTTTTTCGCGACTGATACCGTACAAGGCACGAATCAATTTAATGGGAAGATGAGACTGAAGGGACGTCATGTTGACGATGTGTGAAACAGACCCTAAGTGCCCGAGGTTTTTATAGACTTTTTGGTGATTGTGATTAAGTCGACGAAGGGGACGTGTACACGACAGACCCTCCGTCTTGGCACCAGTGGTGAAACAGATGGGTACGAAATCGCAGATAATCGGGAGTGGTGGGTTTTAAATCCACGAGTAAAGAAGCGTGTGGGGTTTGAGTGCCATCGTCGTACGCATGAGTCAGCCAAAGCGTTCCTACCTGTTTGGCTAAGACTTGTACTTGCGATTTATCTCTAGGGCTTTTAAACAACACCACGTAATGGGCTTTACTTTGTTGAAACAAATTTTGGGTGAGGTAAATGACACTGGCATTACGATGATGCCCTTTGCGCGTAAACCAGAGTTTAATTTCTTCTTCGTCTTCTCCTAACATGTCGTCAAAATTAACCAAATGAGTTTGACTAGGGTCAGACACGATCCCGTCGTCCTCGCCAGGAATGCCTTCCACAAAGACGATGGAATCGCCTTGACTTTCTCGCAGAAGGCTGTACGCCGAGTGCCACTCTTTGTAACACCACACGATTCGTTGAGGTGGACGATCGATCAGATGATGTTTATGTTCGATCAAACGTTTGACAAATTCGGTTTTGCCTGAACCGCTAGGTCCAGCAAAGAGCATGTTAAAGGGATGGCGAAGATACAAGGCCTCCCAACTAGTCCGATCTACATGTTCGTCAATGACTTTGACAGTGGAGGAAGAGGGAGCAGAGACAGTAGAGGTAGCCACAATAGTAGTAGTGTAAGGAATGTCACTTTTGATACGAAGATAGACAAGACAAGAGTTTTTGTACTTTTTTCAGGACACATTTATTACCATCTTTAAAAGTGAAAAACACGAAATACAAAAATACATAAAAGCCAAATGGTTAAGTACATGAAAAGACACATCAAAATGATCGTAGTGGAATATAAACAAGTCTCTGTACAACATTTGTGGTGATCAAGAGGTGAAGTCGTAGGGGTAGTGTGTAATGTTCTTAGAGTCTCTATACTCCTTGGTACAGTCACACAAGAGTCCTCCCGGAATGGCCTTTCGGGATGTCGATAACGGTCCTGTCCTGAAGAGATTGGTTTTCCTTGGTCACGACTTCTTCTTCTGGCACTGTCACTAACACTGGTTTAAAAGTTACTTTTTTCACTGAACGTTTTAATTTTTTAGGATTACAAATCTTTGGCATAGTGTGCCACTTCTTTTGTCCAAGCCTCAAAGCCCCAACTTTTCCAGTCACGTACATCTTTCCAGTGAGGGTGTAAGTCACAAGCTACACCCACGTCGTCGTACACATCTTCAGTGCCTAAAAGTTGATGAATCTTGTTTTCCCGTAGAGGTTGAGAAGTATCAAGATGAAAGCGCAAAGTTTTGAGCAGAATGTGTCTCTCGTGTATATTTAAAGGGACCACTTTCATGCTTTTTGGAGTGGTATGTACTGTTCGTAAAGAGTCCACAAGGAATCGGCAGGTAAACGAAATCCCAGAAAGCAAGTCACTAAGACACACACTACACGTCGACCCCAATTCAATGGACACAGTTCTCGTAATAGACGATCGTAATCCTCTACCGTTTGAATAGTGTCATTGATTTCCTTCCACGGAATCTGTTGTATCACGAATGATAAAGGTCGTGGCATGGTAGTCCGTTTTTACACTGTCTTTGGTGTAAGGTAATAAGTGTACTTTTTGAACAGCCTCGGTTTTATTTTAGTACCGTACCAAAAATGTTTAGTCACTAACTCACACACCACACGTCGCACAGAAGTTTCCTCTTGAACAAGAAAGAATTGTTCTTGTAAAGATTTGTTGTAATCCTCTAACTCTTCCGTTGGTTGTTGTTGTTGTTGTTGTTGTTGTGGGGCTTAACGCCATTTTTCAGCACACGATAGGCTATACATGGCGGCCAGTATTAATGGTGGAGGAAGAAACCGGGAAATCCGCGGAAAGAACCACCGACCCACGAGAAGCTACTGGCAAGCTTTCTCACATATCCACATTCGCCGAATCCTAGACTCGAACCCACGCAGACAGAGGTGAGATGACAGTGATCCGTAACGGAAAGCGCTTTAGACCACTCGGCCACCGTCCGTTGGAATTCGGTGTATTAGGATCACCCTGTAAGTTGAATGAGTGACATCCAAAACTTTATGAATTTCACGTGATTCATCAGTGTCTGACCTCTGCTACACTTTCATCAGAATCAGTCCTCTTATAGCATTTAGGTACCAATGGTTCAAACATCGGTGACGTAACGGATGCAATGGTTCTTTGCGTTTCACTTGTATTTTGACGAACTCGCGGTAAATGCGTTCTCTCAATTCCACAGGCAAACCACGAATGTTGTCTTGTAAAGTATCCATAACCATGTCAGTCAAACACTTCTCCTAGAGCGAAAGTAATGGACAAAGTGAGCAATTTCTGACCACTGCCATTCCAGGAATCGGTCAAGAATGTCAATAAAATCTTCAAATGTAAATGGTCTAAAGCGGAATATGAGGAAGAACGCACCCTTGATCCAGAGAAATCGGACTTGTTTGTTGACTTTTGTCAATTTCCTCTTGTGAATTTCTCGACATAAAAGTTCTACAGTCACAAATTGAGATTTGGCTCTGGCAAGTCCCAGCCAAATTTCCTTGTAGATCTTCTCTTGCAATTCGTTTGGTAATGTTTGAAGATTATTTTTCAAATGGGGTTTAAATACTTGTCTAGGGGTTGTCCAAAGTTTGACTCCTAGTCAAGGAGCTGGTTTCTTACATGACATGGTATGCCCACTTCAATGACGAGGTCCCACTAAAGGTAGGTAGGGACAATCTGGAGACCATCGAGCATGTTCCAGGTAAGCGCAATCTTTCTTCTCCCACTCGTGAAGTGACACACCACAACTGAAGCATTTGACTTTATCCCCTTCGCCCAAGCAGATAAATCCAGCTCTAGCTAATTCTTCGGGGGTAGGTCGTCCCAGATATTTTGGCCATTTTCCTCGGAAGGTTTGGAATCGACTTTCATAGTCGCAGTATTCAGGCAAACGCACAGGGAACGAATATTCGTCTTTCACAGGTTCATTTCGATGAAGGTACGGTGAAATATGCAGGAGTGTGCTCAGTTTTGCATGACATCCGTAGGGTGGTAGCCGCATGGTTTCGTAATGACATCCACCATGAAAACCAGTAAAGTGAAAAGGTGTACGATAACGAGTGGCATCGCTTTCTCATCCGTCAGGTTTGACTCGCACAGCACCACTTTCCATGGTAGGTATGGTAGTAGTAGTTATAGCAAAGTTCCCATGATGATGTGGTACTGAATCGCTAAGGTCATAGCGTACGGCATCCCTGCCATTGCAAGGCACAGCATCGCACTCGAGTTTCCTTTTGCTTGATACTTGCTGTTTGAAAGGATTCATCTTTCTCGCTTGGCAATGGTAGTCACAATGAACTATCGGTCTTGAACGTTGTCCTTTTTTATATGCTGACCAATATCGTCGTGACCGTACGGTAAAGTGAAGTGATTGGGAAGCCGTACTCGCTTCTGGTACACGATTTGAGACTTTTTCCAAGGGTCGGCTAACGATTTGGTGTGTGGGTAAACGTACAATCTTGTGCGATTTGTGGGTGGTCACTTTAAAATTTCCATCCTGTCCAGACTGCAAGGCTTCTTTCAAGACGCCAGAGTTCACCAGTTGACTGGTGCGGTAACTGAGAGTCAATTCTTTCACTCCGTGTGTACTTCTCCTTGTGGGTCTCGGTATTCGTAGCCGTAATTTTTGGGACCGCCACTAGCAAAACTTAGAATCTTGTCGTCGGAATGCTCGTCCGTCCAGGCTCCTAAACGGTCTCCTTCGATGACAGGGTGAGGTTGACACAGACGATCGATGTAAATGCAACTGTCCGTGTCAAAATACAGCACACGATCTCCTAACAGTTCTAAAGCTTCGTACAGTTTTAAGCGAGCATGGGCTGTCACGTAAGCCGCAATGATGACATTTCCAAATTCGTCGGCTTCTACAAAATCCAGTTCTTCGTAATTGACCAAGATCAAGTCTTCACGAACGACGTCCACGTGTTTCATGTGTTTGGTTTTGTCGTGAATCATCTGGAAGTACCGGGAAGGTTCTGTCAAATACTCCGTCTTGGGTAAACACGGTCGTTGTGCCATTTTACCCCACAAGCAATTTAACATCACTTTGGCAAACGATCACCTTCCTTCGTTTTTCTCGATGTGGTCTAAAGTGATGCCTTCATGCTCCCAGTATTTCTCTTTGAATTTCTTTTGGTCTTCGGGAGTGTGGCAGCAGGAAGGATAGCCACTGGCTTCTTGTTTCAGTTTCAAAAAGGCATCCACGTAGTCTGCGAAAATGCATTTCTGAGTCTCGTCGCCCTTGTGGTACTGTTCTGTCTTGGGAAAGTGGTAAATTTCGTACACTTCTAACAGTTGGTATCCCAGGTTCAGAGCTTTAAACAATTCCACGCTGACCCATGTTCCCGTCAAGGCGCGGTCTTCCTGAGTGTGCTGACAAGGTCGGCCTTGGTTGCACGTTTCGGCACAAGTACGGCAAAAGGGAAACCTCAGTTTTCCTTGGCAATGATGAGGTAAAACGGGATGGTACAAGTCCGTGGGAGGCAAAACTTTACATTTGATCAATCCTTCGTATTGTCTAATGTTGTCCAGGTCGATGTGTTCCGTCAGCAATTGCGGGTGCCCAGCGGAAAAGCGACAATATTTGCACACGTAAGGATACAGCGAACACACCTCCAAGTACTTGATTTCCTCTCCTTTCTCCTCGTCGGCTTGGTACAGCAAACAGGTGGCATTCGTCCGTCCTCCGTACAAACTGTGCCTTGGGTTCAGTGGGTCCACCAGCTTGTAACTTTCAACGATGCGTTTAAACTCGGGATCGGTTTTCAAACGGTGATCGTACTCGTGTTCCCACATTTCTACCACTCGGTATCCTTGCTCTTCTAACTTCAAGCGTCGCTGACAAGTGGTCTGGTACAAGTCTTCCATGGTTTGTTGTAAAAACTGATTTGTCGTCTTACGTTCAGGGTAGCAGATGGGACATCCGTGAAATAAGCACCCGTTAAACTCGTACACGATCTTGGGGTTTTCTAAGTCCCAGCCATCCACCGAATACCTTCCGATGGTCTTTTCGCCTCCTCCGTTGCGAGTATGTTGGATCCATTTGTCTTCCTTGTCGCACAAGTATTGTAACCAGCGTAGGGCTTTGACCGAGTTTTGACGTTTGACAAAATTGGTCGTTTGAGGACTGATGACAGCCAGGGTATTTTCGGGCATGAATCGTTGACGGTACACTAAGGAACACGCTTTGGCAGTAGTGCAGGCTTCTTTCAAAGGATCGATCCCTTCGTGCTCCATGAACAGTTCTCGAAATTTTCCACAGCAACGCCGTAAGATGTCCACGTCGGATCGACAATACTTTAACATTTCTTCCTGAAAGTCGAAGGGGTCCGAGGCGTGAGTCTGGTACCAAGCGTAGAAAGCTTCTCGTTGTTCGGTGCGCATGTTGTCGGGGTCGTAGTAGTGAGCCTCGAGCAAATGGGGCAGAAGGGCGTGTTGATTGGCTTCGGTATTGAAAACGTGTGGAAAATAGCCTTTGGCCATCTCTGTCATTCCAAATGTTTTAGGCATGCGACTCAAAGGCATGGCCAAGTAACTCATCGAATCTTTAAACTGCACTTGACCCACTTGCATGGAAATGATTTTGGCTCCGTTCAAAATGACTTTAGGACGTTCGGTACTTTGTTCTGTATAGTATCTTGGAGAAATTGTCTATCGTATCCCGAAAAATTGTGAGCCATCACCCTGGCATAGCTATGACAATCTCCGTAACGTTCGATGTCTTCTTGGCTCCACGTCTCGTCGATAGGGTCTAAGATCCAATGGGCAAAATCGGTCAGCGTGTTTGGTCTCCGAAAGATTTTTTTCACGTCCTCCAGGAATCTTGCTACATTGAGGGCAATGAGTAAAGATAGGCTCTTGGATGCACTTCTCACACGCTCGGTGAGCCACGCGGAAATTAGTAACGTGAATGCCAATCTCTTGCATGCATTCGAAATCGAAAAAAATGAAATGGCCTTTCTTCTGGTCATTATCTTCTTCTTCTTCATGTTTGGACTGGTATTTTTGAATGTAGCATTGGTGTTTCAAGTCCACGACTTGGCAACAAATGTGACATCGCTTCTTTCCTGAACAGACGTGAACCTTGGCATTATTGGTACGTATGCCTTGTTCACAAGTAGGGCACAATCTCAGGAGCTGACAAGCACTTTACTGGTGTGAACCTTGCGTCTTTAAATGTTGTTGGTAACAAGTTGGACTGACAAACGTGCGCTGACAAGCTGGGCAATGCATTCGTTCTTGTCCTTGGTCCAGACAGGGGTTAGAGGCTAAACATCCCTCACATTTTGATCCGCAATGTTTGTGTTGCTCACGATTGTTATAGCCATAGTCACATTTCTCACAATTAATAACTGTATCCCAGGAATGCAGTGATACTGGTAATGGCATCGAAATGTTCGTCGTGATGATAGACGTGAATGTATTTTCTGTCTTTGAAATGTTTGCCTCGAAACAACAGAGGTCCGCGCACGTCTTGAGGGTGCACTTTCAAGGTGTAGCGTGGAGCCAAGACGTCCTGCAATTTTTGCATTTCATGAATGCCACAGGGTGTGTCTTTGGAAAGGCCAGCTTGCTGTAACAGGAGTTCTGCTTCTCTTGGTTGTTTGGTTCGGCTAGATTTTTGAATAGTTTGCCAGGCTCTTTTCCATTCTGCTGTGTCGTTCTTGTCAGCATACGTTCGTCCCACCACGATGGCACGGGCTAAACACATCTTGTCTTGAGGGTTGTTAATTCGGACGAGGCTCGTTTTGGTGATGGGAAGATCGTCCACCAATAACACCTTTTTGCGTCCGGTCCCTTGGGAAAGAGAAACGTGGGTCATGAACAGTGTCGCTTTTCCATCGGTGATGTGAAACTTGTCGTTGGATTGCTGCACGTGTTGAATCTTGTCGATGACTTTGGAAGGTGTCAATTCTGATGGACTGCTAAACTCGATCCAAACAGGGGACTTCAGACTGTCGTGATGAATGGAAAGTCTCAAGCGATCGTCTTCTTTGGCTTCACATTGCCGTTTCAGTGTGGTTAACAAAGAATCCCACACATCGGTGATGAAACCTTCTGCTTTCTCCAACGGTACGTCGGACTTGAAATCTTTAAACTTCACTGCGTACGTATAGGCCGTAGTTCTAAATTTTCTGGAGGAGCGTTTTTCAAAATCTCTCGAATGTGGCAGTACTTCTCAGGGTTTACTGGTGGTGATGGATTTTGACTGGGTGTAGACTCTCTGGGCCTAGATTCTGGCTCACTCATCTCATCTTCAAAATCGCTGGCATGAATTTGAGCCAAGACTTCAGCTACTGTGTGAGGCGATAAATCACGTTTCTGCCTCTTACTTTCTTCTCCTTTCTTTACGAAATGATGCGATTGTTTCATCTTGACTGGAAAAAGTATTCATTTCACTCTCAAGCTGACCAGCACGATGGAAGAACCCACACAGATCGAACTTCTGATTAGAGCTTTGCGAGGTGTCATACGAAAGGTTTCTTCAGACAAGTAGACGGACTACTCTCCCTCCTTTCGAGATAAAAGTCAAGATAATTGCTATATCTGTCAGAAGAAAGGGCACTGGGCTACAGAATGTCCAGACCGTCAAAAAAGCAAGACCCGTGTCAGAAGAGACAAAAGTCAAGATACTTGTTATCATTGTCAGGAGAAAGGACATTGGTCTTCAGATTGCCCGAAGAAACAACAGGAGCAGGAGGAGGAAGAAGAAGAGGTGCCCTCGGCAAAGGAAGAACCCCGACACGTTCAGAAAGAGAAGAAACGAAGACGAGAAAAAAGTGAGGAAGAAGAGGAGGAAAAACTTGTGAAAGTGAAGAAAATCAGAAAACAGAGAGAGAGTGAAAGAAGAAAAAAGAGACAGAAGAAGTCTATGAACTTTTTAAAAGTGTTGTGTTATGTTGTGTTGTGACATTGAATTGTAAATATTTGTACCAGAATAGACCAGACTGAAAAAAAACGTAAGTGTCTCTTGGTTTTGATTGTTTAGAATAATAAGGGTCAACACGCACGCACTCACAACACGTACATCATAGGGTTAAAAAATAAAAGGGATTTTGAGTTTTAATTGATTTTGGCAAAATGAATATATCTCTTTTCGAAAGAGATGAGTGGCCCTAAAAAGGACCGTTGGATGTTTGTTTTTTTCAAAGAACAAACTTAGGAACGAGAAGCAATCCGCTTTAACTGCCTTAAGTCTTTGCCATGGCTACTTCTGGACTTGCTCCTTTTAATGATTTGGTAGAAATCACTAGGGGTGGTATCTCCGGTGTAGTAACAGGGTTAGACTGTTTGGCTTGGGAAGGTCTTTTTCTCTTGGGTCGTAATAAAGAAGTCTGATACATTTGTTTCAGGCTTCTTAACTCGGCCAAAATGTCCAAGAGTACCGTTACCGTTTGAGGTTCACTGTTCTTCTTCTCTCCTAGACCTTGTTTCTTCTCTACTGTTTCTTCCTGTTGTTTCCTTCTTGCCTCTTCGTCTTCTCGCTGTCGCTGTTCAAGGAGAAATGCTTGTTCTGCCTCTTTCTGCTGCTGTAAAAGTTTCTCCAATTCTTCTTTCTGTCTTTGTTTAAAATCCTCGACGTGTGGTAAAGAAGGAGAAGGTGGCGAAGGTACTGGTACTGGAACAAATTCTTGCGAAGAGAGAAAATCTACTAACTCCCAATTGAAATCCGTCTCTTCTGGAAGTAGCGCTGTGTTAACTTTGGTAGCCACTGCTATGCCATCGCTTCTCGTCTCCACAGCTGGTGCACCCCAATTCATTGTCTTCTTAGTTTCCGTCATGTTTCACAAAACAATGTCGCATAGATTCACTGCGCACAGACGCTAGCGCACCTATATAGGGAATGTGACGTCACAGGTAGCTCTCTTCGGATTGGAAGACAGACTCCGCGAAGTGACTGAATTTTGTAACGCGTGTTGGGATTGGTGAACAATTTCAATCCGTTTCGATCCGGTCTTCCACTATAAATAAACGCGGTTCACTTCATTCCCTTCACCTGTTCCTCGTCACAAAGATGTGGACCAACGTTGAATCGTCTACTCTGGTATCGTCGATGCTGTTCCGTACGGACTTACCCATGTATGTGAGATCATCATGCAGAATCGTTAGGATCACCGAGACAAGCGTTTGGAAAAGAAGGACCTATGTGGAAAGACAAGGCTGTCTGAAGCGAGTTCTGATTTATGGACCAGAGGTTAGACGAAGTTTGAGAAAGAGAAGAAGACCTATGCGATGCCTCTATGTTAACGGAATGGTGTTAACATAACAAACAACGGCCCTTTTCAGGGCCACTCCACTGCCTCGAAAAGATTTATTCTTTCTTGCCTAAAAAATTTAAAACATACTCTACTATCCACTGACACGAACGCGAATGCATAACACTTTGTATAGAAATGAAACAGGTGGCATGACGTCACGGTACTTGCTACATTGTTGCAAGTATTCAGTACCGTGACGTCATATTGACCCATGGTGTGCTAGTCGCTATACAAAATTCCCATTGTCCGTAGACTTAACCAGGGTGATATTTTGTCCGTAGAAATCGTGTCCGTAGACGTGCCCGGCGGGGGGGGGGTATGTAATGTATTTTCCCAATGTCCGTAGGGTGCCCCACATTACTACTCGTACGCCTTGTCGTAACATTGGACCCATTTTCTCATAGTTCGTAATGGAATGAGTATGGTGTAATAGAGGGCAAAGTGCTTTCGTCCGATAGAAAAGTAAAATGTCCGACTAAGATGCGCAGACAGAATGATGTTGGTACAGTCGGTAGATTTCCATCCAACGATCATGTAGCTGACACATGCACAACATCCATCTGGCACGATGTTCTGATTCGCTTTCCTATGAGGCGCCGTAGCGGACAAAAACTGGTCCAACCAGAACGTTGCCGTTGAAATTTTATTGTCTTATGTCCATAATTCCAATTTCACATGTTGTATCAAAAATGCTTATCCCTAAAGTTCCATTTTGAAGGTCGAGATTTTAGATTGTATCTGTTGAATTAAAACAGTAGTGGTTGAAATTTATATTTTCTATGTCGAGGTGTTAGATTGTGTCGTTTGAAGTGCACGGCAGTGATTGAAATTTCAATGTCAAACGTCGAGAATTCCTAATTTACGTTTTGGCTCAAAGAGTTTATGTTGAAAATTCCATTTCAAATGTTGAGGATGTAGATTTCTTCTGTTGAATTACAGAGCGCTGGTTGAAAATTCGATTTCCAATGTCGAGTTTTTAGATTGTATCTTCTGAATTACACGGCGATTATTGAAATTATAATGTCATATGTCGAGAGTTTCAGTTAACATGTTGAATCACATTGATTGTGCTGAAAGTTCACATTTCGTATGTTGAGTTTTTAGATTGTATCTGTTGAATTACACAGTGGTGATTGGACGTTTTATTGTGCTTGTCAGAATTGCTATTTTTATACGGTGAAATTATGTGTTGGTGTTAAAAGTTACATTACACAATATCCACTTTAACAATTCAAAATAATATCGAGTATTAAGATACATCATTCGTGTATTCAACTATGAGGCGCCATTACATTTCATGCATTTACAGTTTGAAAGTTACATTTCACAGGTCGAGAATTACTATGAATTTCTTCGCTAGAGGTCGCTCTCTTGAACGGATGGCGTTATTTTAAACAAGGAGGTTGCTTCTCGTTTCTGTGAAATTCAACAGATGAAATCTAATTACTCGCCATATAAAACAGAACTTTCATCACAAACAGTTAAATGTAACGTGTGAATTAGGGATTCTCGACATATGATATTGTAATTTAAACCACCGCTGTGTAATTCAAAATATACACTGTGAAACGTCGACATAGTAAATAGAATTTTAAACCACCACTGCATAATTCAACATATAAAATCTAAGGTCTCGATCTCGAAAATGGAACTTTATGGACATGCTATTTGATGCAACACATGATATTGGATTCCTCGACATATGACATCGAAATTTCAACTGCAACTGTCTCATTGGACCAGGTTTTGTCCGCTACGGCGCCTCATACTTTCCCACTCATCGTTTTTCCTCTCATCCGCTTATTTCATCATCCTTGATGGCGTAAAGTCGGTCGAATTGGATTCTCGGTCAATGACAGACATACTCAGTACACTGATACTAGGATAACAGCGGTGATTTGTTGAAAGAAATATTGTTCACGACTTCCAGCGCCGATTACGTAGAGAGGGCTAATCAGGGATTACGTAGAGAAGTCTAAAAAAAAATTAAACCCCCCCCCCAAAAAAAGAGAAAAAAAAAAACACTTATCTCGGATTGTATGCGAAAGGTATGAAAAACACGTGCATTACGCTCTCCCATTGACTCAATGACAATGAATGCCTGTTTTCACAATTATTGTCATATCATCTCTAACAACATGATAAACGTCATAAAAATCATTGCAACCAAGGCTTACATCATTATCATTATCGGTGTCGACGTCATAAAACTCATTACAGCCGTTATCTTAGTAATCAACATCCATAATTAAGAGCGATGCAGGCAAAACAGATGGGCAGTTGCAAAGACAGACGCACAAATATAAATAGAAATAAAGAATGTCACGATTGACAATGATGCCTGAATTTTACTACAGTTTGGAATGAGAAAAAAGCTATGAAGAATCGATGTACATAAAAAGACGAGATAACACTACTACTACTACTACTACTACTACTAGTTGTAAGTTGATTTTAAGAAGTATATGTAAAAAAAAAATGAAAGTAATGCACAATGTATTTGAAGTAACAGCACTACATTAGAACAAGCTTAATAACGTCGAATGTTTTGTGCTTCATGACGAGCTCATACAGTTTGTTTTTCTTAAGACTTCAAATAATTAGTTCAGTTCTCATTGGAAAATAGAGCTGTGACACGAGCTCGATCAATGTGAGTATGTGAGAAAACTTGCCAGTAGCTTCCCGTGGGTTGGTGCTGTTACTGGGATATTCCCCGGTTCTTCCTCCAAGCCCACAACAACAACGGCACCCACCTTTAATCGCCGTCTTTGTTGTCATGGAGAGATAACTGTGAATGCATCATGAAAGTTTGCATTATCGCTGTCATTATTATGTCGTTTGACCATTGATGTCATTTTTTGTCTTACACACATTTTTTGATGGCAAATAAACATATATCGATTAGAGTTACTTTAAAAGGCACACCGTGGCCCAGCACAAAATCGTGCAAATACGCTTTCCATGTTATGCATGATTCTGTTTGCTTCATGTTATTTGCCTCATATCATTTGCAAATACGTGGAATCAAAACGACACAAACAAGCCTCAAAATATAAAAAATCTAGCATCGCAGGGTGACATTTTCGTACAGAACAAATCCCAGAGATAATGTTAGCATTGTGACGAACGTGGTCTATATGCGAGCTGCACAGTAACCTCGTCTCTGCGATTTGTTCCTTAGAGGGAATGCCACTCCCCGAAGATGGATATAATGTTCTGAACCTTGTTTGTGGCATTTTAATTCTTCATATTTTGCCAAATATACTTAAAACGGCAACTTATATAATATTTAAGTCACTGTATGGGATATTCCATTCAGAAGCGGGTGACTGAAGGGTAGCAGTGGCTGTCTGTCCTTTCACTACCGTTAATACCAATGTGACTAGGCATCCAACAATACAAAGTACTTTTCATATTTTGTTAGTAAATAATGTTCATGTCAGATATGGAATATTAACGGGTTTTTAAATTTAAGATAGACGGCTTTCGGCATGGAAAGGAAATCTAAAACAATAACGGTTCTTTCTTTTGAGACGTTTAGATATAGTTAAAAGATTTTATTTATGCGTCAAAAGCGATGCTTTATCCTGTAAATGGCTTGAGATGGTCACATCGGGTGTTGCAACAGCAGCAGCAACCTTGTCTCCAGTCTTTGATCATGTATACAGGGACGTAGAACCACGACAGGTGGTCTGAATTCATGGAATATAATCAGGAAACGATATGCTTGGTATAAAACATTTCGCAATGGCAAATATCAGATATTAGGAGGGTGAAGGATAATAATAACCAAGGCGATAATTTTATAATAGAATTTTTTTGCTGCATTGGCAACATTAATTTGTGCAGCATTTTCATCAAATCGAATGCATACGCGACAAGGTGGAATGAAAATTTGAAATATGCCGGATTAGAAGATGGTTTGGTTGTATACTGAGGTAGCAGTTTCGTATGTCTTGGATAAAATGATCGTCCATTGGCCTCGTCAAAGAAGCTTTCTGAAGGGAAGTGCTAAATCTCAAAGACAAAGTGCATGTCCCTGATGGTGTATCGGATCAAGTTTTTTAGGTGAGATTTGCAAGCTGATTTGAATAATTGATCCACATTTCAATTTTGATCTTACTAAAGTCCTGTATAATCACAGTAAAATCTTCCAATCTGCTTTCCAATCTGTATTTGCCGCGGCTGGTATTTAATCCAGGCTCTTCATGCATGTACCGGAGGTGTCTAATTCGCGGAAGGAAACCAGTTTACGGTTTATAAAAAGTCCTAGGCATTTTTGTCTTCTCCAGCACAATATAAGAGAACCTATGCTGAGTTTCTGGCCATTATCAAGTTCATGTAATCGACAGAAGTGCATGTAAACAGGTTTAGATTTCGAAAATTTTGAACCAATTTTCTTCTGACCATTTCCGACCTTGATTTAAGCATTTCTGTTGCTTTCGCTCAGTATTATGCATACTTTGTTGTATATGTTTGATGAAAACTTTGTCGACGTATAACATAAGAAGTTAAATTCCTGGATCGAAGCATTTAACTATGTTCCTGATTCTGGTGTTCGAAAAGGTGACTCATAATAGGCCGTCCTGAGCTGCACTCATAATCTGGGGATAGCTTTCCGAATGGATGGTGCTTTGAGTAACTTTGGAATGTATATCTCTGGAAAAGGACACAACGGTGATATGAGAACTCTTAGACCTATGGTGAATATGTCATTCACTGTGCTGTTCTTCCAAATGGTATGATCGGCTTTCTTGAAGTGAAAACGGTGGTAACTATATGCTAAATGGTCAACAGATTCTCAACAGCTTATCTGGCGTCTGAATCCGAATTGACAGTCTGATGGTATTTTGTTGGATAAGTTTGTCATTTGTCATTTGTTTTGTGGTTTTCAAATGCATTTTCTTATTGCTGTGGAAGGATCAGTATAGTCCGTTCGAGGTCTTGGTACCTGCATCACTGTTGCTTCTCACCAAGACAGTGGGAAGTTGCTAGTTTCTCAATCTTTACTGGAAAATGTTTTATATTGTACTGAGAGATGTAACAGATGTTTAGTCCTGCTGAAGTGCTATGGGTCCGATCAAAAGAGGCTCGAAGTTCTCTGAGAGTGACAAGTTCATTGTAATTTTCAGCGTTATCACACTTCTAATTTTAAGGAACCTACTCTTTCAGATTTTTTTACACGGCTAACGGTTTGGAATATTTCTCTCGTGAATACGTTTTGAATGATATTTCGGCCATTGTGTTTGAAATTTCTGGTAGTGCAGTGACCATTTTCTGAGATTTCTTTTAATGCTTGATACAGCTGGAGGCTTTTGGGCGAGTGGGTGGGGACAGAGGTGTGTGTAATGATGTTTTTGGTACATATTTCATACTGATTTAAAAGAGGAACGAGAGTTCAACCTACAAACTCAAAGTCTCTGTGTTTCTTCTTGTGGTCAATAATGATATGACGACCTATAGCTCTGTATATACCATCTCTATTCAGTGTTTCGATTGTTGATTGGCGTTTAAATGTCTTAGGATTTTGTTCCGTTCCCTGGTGGAGTTCTTCCAAGAATCATCAAACGCTGGTTTAAAAGTCCCTGAAGGTTTTGGTATTGTATCCCCATTAACATCCTGGAGTATGTTAGAAAAGTTAAAGGCATGGATTCGCTACGTCTTCAAAAAGACGAGCTGTCAACTGGATTCCAGCAGGGAGTGAAAAATGTTGCAATCTGACTTATTTAATAGACGTGGTATGGAAGAGCAAACACCCATTTCTGATACAAGTGGCCACCATCGTTTAAGTAGAAACTACAGCCCAGTTTTCTTTTGCACATAATGGGAAAACCAACTTTATACATGGTATGCATGGGGTTATAATAACTACGTATAATTTCTTTTTCCACAACTCTTATTGTTGTACGGATGCATAAGCGACAATTGAAAAAACAAAACCCATTCAGGATTACTTGGATATATCTCTGACACGGTACAGAATTTATATCAACTCCAGGACAAAACAAGAGTACCATGAACGGTATATTATGCTCCAGTCCCGTGTTTAATAGTCGGGTATGCATGCACTAGTAACGCATGGAGACCATCGAGTCTTAGTAATCTTGTGAGTCCAGGTATGCTGTTGTGCACTAAACCTAATATGCAACAAAACCCACCACATTGTTTTCTTATTAGAAGTACCATGCCCTTTGCCTTTGACCTCTAAACCCCAAAATGTGAATTTTTTTTCTTACTCAAACTGAAATCCGGGAAGTTTAGATAATGATTTTACTCCAGTACGAACGTTCAGTGTAAAGCCGATTTTTCTTTAAAGGTCGCTGGCCACCTATATTGTTCATCAAACGTGTGATATTATTATAGTCATAAAGAAAACAAAAAAATAAAACAACGCATTTGTTCAATTTTTTTCATCACGGTATATGTCCCAAGACTTAAAAAACGAAATAATTTTGTGCTGAATTTGCGGGCACGGTACAATAAATAAGATAATCAAAACACTAAGAAACGAACCTTGCATTGTTATCATTTATTCCTTCTTTTTGTATCAATTACGATTACATACGGCAAACAGATTGAAGCCCAGGTGATGAATAAACACGACCGGCAGCGAGAAATAAACTCATTGCTTAAACTTACCGACAGGATATCACATACAAAGGTTATTTTATTACAAAGCAAGCCAACCACGGAAACTGACTTTGGATTCTTTTAAGTGTGCCGATTTGTTTTAATTTTTATGAAGTCGGCCGACATAAAGGAAGCAAAGTTTGGTTCCTTTGGATTCTTTTAAGTGTGTCGATTTCTTTGTTTTTTCACAAAGTCGGCCGACATAGGGCAGCCAGCATTGATTCCTTTCTACCTGTATTAACGGGAATTTTGAAAATAAATTGAAACAATGGAACAATTTTGAAGGCGACACAATTTTGTGTGTCGTGCACGTATGTCCATATAAGGCTGAACGGTAATTAGCTTTCAATAGTTTCATCTAAATGTTCCCTATCCATAGTTCATAGTGTTTAATTTTTCTACAACAAGAAGCATATACTTCGTCTTGTGGGGATAAATGTACGTCATTTCCGGTTGGCGTCCTCTGTCGGTGGGAAATCGTAGCTAAGGGGAAGTAACAGTTTTGTATACTTCTATTTTGAGAATTAAATTATTATTTCTTCTTTACACTTGATAATTTTTTTTTAAAATTCTTTTTGTGTGAGTATAACTACTTTTAATCATCTAATGCAAATCTGATGTAAAAAGAAAAATGTTAGAGTGTGGCCGGTGACCTTTAAGCTACTATGACCCTGACCGTAGATTGATCTTGTTACCTCCATATCAAAATGCCACTTTCCTGCCGTACGCTCACACAATCTACAAATTTTAGTCAAAGTGTGTGATCTACAACTAAAGGCATTTTGTGAAAACATACTTTCTTCTTTCAGTGACAGTGACCTTGAAGTTTGACATGTTTACCCTAACATCAACAGCCCTCTTTCTTACAAAAAGTGCTAGCGATCCACAAACTTTAATGAAGGCACATAATCGAGAATCTGCGATTTTATGAAGAAACTATTTTTAATTGTTCAGCCACCTCTTGCTTCATATAGAGGTGCCCTACAAAATTTGCTCCAGGTCTGTGATGTTGGAAAAAATATATTGTGCGGAAATCATTTCGTTTTCTTTCAGTCGCAATAACCTTCACCTTTGAACTTTCGATCCTAAAATCGATATGCTTCTTCCTCACCTTAAGTGCAAGCTGTTCACAAAAGCTAGTCCCAGGTTTTTGATGTAGATATAATGTTATTGTAAGGAATATATTTTATTATTTCAATCATAGTGACCTTGACCTTTGATCTTACGGCCCCCAAATCAATATGTTCTTTCCTTACTCCACGTGCAAGCTAGATGTGGTGGATAGATGGTATAAAACTAAAGTTTCTTGTGCAGAAACGAAAAATGTCACAACAATATACGCTCTGCCTTTTAGTGAGCATACACAAATGATGTAAATCGTTTTGTTAGGTGCTGTATTACATAAATAAAAAGGTTTCCGTTCGCAAATCATTGGAACTTTAAACACAGGCCTATATAAGAAGGAGAACTAAAACATTAGTCTTGTGTTAGTACATACTTAATTCTATGGTGGTTGATTTATCCAATGTGACATTGTCGCCTCAAAAAAGCGACCAGTGCCAAAGTACCAAATGGTAGACAATAGCGAGAGAGCGATAACGAGCCAAAGCGACTACATAATTTTGCCGCCTTGTTGTCTTTCTTTGGTGCTTTGTGGCGGTTTGGGGTCATGTTGGCGAGTTGTTTCTTTGTTGCCCAACCGCGTTGTAGCTTTGCCGCTTTATCGCGTTGTAGCTTTGTCGTTGTCCTGTTTTGACATGGCCGGACCGGCTGGACGGGGGGTCCTGGTTTTCCAGATCCCCCCGGCTGAAAATAAACGTACACACACACAAACGTACAGTCACTGGTGACTTGAAACTTGACCAAATTTTATTATTGCGCACATGTATTGGGTATTGTGCACACTTTGAGTTAATCAACACATAGACTTTTGTTTTGGTCCCCTTTCTTGGAAAGTCAGGGGGGCCCTTTTTAAATTTTGGGAACCCCACCCCAACAATTGACCTGATCCGGCCCTGAATTTATCCTTGTCGTTTGCTGCATTGGCTTGCTACTCTGTAGCACTTTACCTTTTATTGCCTTCCATCTGACATAAGCATTTGCTATCGAATGATGCCACAGTTAGTTTAAACAAACTCTGAGTAACCAAACATTCGCAAGGCAAACATTTAAGATATTAAAAAGAGCAAAATAATGTAAGCAAGTCAATATTTGTTGTAAATGCAATGAAAAACCGCGCAAAATTTTAAGCATGCGATTGTGAAAAACATTCTTAAAAAAATAAATGTTGTTGACAGAAACAATGCTGGTCAGTACCTTTTACAGTGATGCAAAAGCTCCACCTGATATCAGTTTGACTGCGAAAAGGAAACTATCTAATCCGTTCTTGCTGATTTGGTAACAGTTTGAAATAAAGAATTTGTTAAAAGATAAAGCAATTCAGAAGGTATGATTACATTCAAGTGGTTCATGTTCATGCTCTATCTTTGTCAGTTGAACTCTGCTGCCAGAATGTAATGTTTATGTTGTCTTCCGTACAAAGGCTGTGAGCGTGGGATAAAATGTATTGTTTTTCACGTAATTACTTGTCATCGATGAAGAAACCCAGAACTCACCTTCAGCATGACACGCCTCGAAATAGCGTATTCTTTAAATTTTCCATTTTAAAGTTATACAGTATGTGCCCATAAGTAAGTTGCTACTTTAATAAATCCCATATAATTCTGAATAGGATATAGCTATTTTGTGGTGTTTCAATTTTTTTGCACAAAGTACCCCAAACCATGTTATACATCCTTATATCAAACCGCTAATTTATTGGTCTGACCTTCGCTCTTTCACAAATGTTTGTTCTGCTGTCTTGCTTTTTCTATTTCGATAAATCTCTCGCTGTTGTCGGGGTCAAAAATTAAGGAAACTATTCCGATTCAAATTAGAAGTTCATATTCTTACTGTAAATTTAATTCCTTGTACAATGAATGCCTATAATCTCACCGCTAATAATATCGAGACGTTGACATCATTCTTCCTCGTGGTTTAAGAAACTTTGCCATACATTATGACCATTATTGAAATGTTCTGTCACCTATTAGCACTAACAAGCATCCTTTATGAAAATAAATTAATATCTGTTCTTAAACCAGTCTTGCTGAAAGCCTTTTAAGGTGTGATAAATTATGTGACAGTTTTGAAAATGCTTTACAATTATGAATGTCTTTACAATCAAATGTGCCAGACAACACAGTCTGTCACTCATTATGACTCGCAGAGACACACCTGCTGAGATCGCCATTTAAGTACAATCGCAACACTCGGACCTTTCCGCCATTGATGGAAAATACCATATCGGAAGTACTGCAGTAGCCGTCATTGTACATACATGTACATGACTTATAAAATACTATCACCTACACGTCACACATCATCACAACATTCATTACGGGGATTTATCAGTAAAGATGAATTATTTTTGGCCAAAAGAGTGCAAAGTATACTTTTTCAAGTATAAACTTATAAGTACGCTTTCTTTTACTTAACTTGTGCAGAAACTTCTATGATGATATCACGTTTTAGGGATGGTTGTATTTTGCCTAACGTGTTTCAGTGTGGAACTAAGTTCTCCGCCATATTTCTTCGGCGATTTCCCTTCTGGAAGTCGTGATTAAAGACCTCAAAGCGGTGTCCACCTTTTTACGCTGTGTCACTCAATCGAAGTATTTTTGAAGTGGATTTTGCACGAGGTGTTCCCAAGGCCGGATCAGGTCCAAAATTTCAAAAGGACCCTAACTTTCCTCGAAAGGGCACCAAAGCAAAAGTATATTTGTCTATTTACTTAAACTGTGCATAATGCCCATCGTGCGCAAGAATAAAACAAAATGGTCAATTTTCAAGTGATAAGTGAATGTACGTTTGTGTATGAGTACTTCGTTTTAACCGGGGGGTACGGAAAGCACTGCCCTCTCCCATCGGGCCCAGGTTCAAATTGGATTTATGGTTGTGTTCCCCGAATATCCCTGATAATGTTAAGGGCGGCTGTATGAATTCACTAATCGGAATAAAGAAAACTTCATATCATGTAGATAAAGAAACTGCATGTTTTCAGTTGCAAACGTTTTTTAGCAATATTGTTTCTTTATGAATATAAATTTCACAAATTTGCGGAAAAGAGAGAGAGAGGTTATGTACATCTCTATGATAACCTTCCCCCCCCCCAAAAAAAGAAATGTATACAGTAATTATTTACTTCAGTAAGAGACATACCTTAACTATATAGCCAGCAAGAAAAAAAATGAAAAAAGTATCTCGGTTTGAATGCAAAATTTTCTTTTAAATTTAAATCTTGCATTGTCGCTTTTTTACCATTTCTTTCTTCTCTAAGCTTTCTTCGACAACATTTTCCAATTTAACAAGTGGCCTTCGTTACGGTTACCGCGTCCCTTCATTTCCACATTTAGCGGTGCTGCCCGCCTGGAGATCAATCTGATTAAAATCAGATTTCAACTGATCTGTGTGAAGATCTGATAGCGACCGCTTAGGGTCATGTCCTAGTGACCTTTGAATTAGCGAATGGAAATGCAGAAATCTGAAAGTGGATAAAATTATTCGGCACATATTGGTGCTATTCAGCCAGACCGCTCAGTCTTCCAAACGCGAAGATATAAGACGTCATCTGAATGGTTGATAAAATCAGCGATTATAGTAATAACTTAGGTCACTAGATCATGATCCACAGCTATCGCTGTCATATCTCAACTTAGGACAGTGGAGATCTGATTTTGATCAGATTGACCTTGAGATATCATTTCTGTTTGATGAAAAGCTTTTCTTGCCCGCTACTCGTTATATCAGTGGCATAGTAACCGTTTTCTTTTCCTCTACTCGATATATCAGTGGCATTGCTACCGCCCATACAACCCCAACAAAGACGAGGGAAGAGGGGAGAGGGGGCGAGGAAAGACCCATAGAGAATCCAAAATTCCCTTCAAACATTTTTTATTGGGAGGGGAGGGGAACTGCCATTAAAAAAGCATATTCCACAATTTTCACTCTTTGCAGCATCTCATCTCTTGTATCATAGTACAACTGTGTATTGCCATCGTTTTAATAAGAATCGGACTCCCTTCACCTTGAAATCGTAGCATTTGATTTATAAAATACAAGTCAAGCAAATTTGTTTTTACTCATTTTTATTCATGAATTTTCTATAATCTTTCTTATATACTTACATACCTAGAAAAAAACAACATTATATTGGTTGAAGTATCAGTACAACATAATTTTGCAGAGCAAATTAACGTGAAGATACAAACCGTTGAAGAAGTGTGACGTAAGTTGCCACATTCGGTCTAAACACTTTTAAGCACTTCAAGATTTTCTTAGCGGGACCATCGTCACGTGATGCATCCCAGGGCTAAAAGGACTGCATCCTTTAGTAGACTCTTACTACATGCAGTCGAGTACATAAGGTCTATCCTACATTCCTGATCCCGCAAAAAATGTGTGGTGGCGGGGGGACTGGGCTGGGAGGGGAAAGCATCAAGAAGAAATTTGTTAAATTATATCGTTTAAAGTTTGTTACAGGTGCGAATTTTTCAAACCCTTATTCATTGTTTGTTAGCTACACTGCATCCAGATAAAGGTTTTGACGGGAACTTATAATAAGAACGTCAACGTTAGTGTACACATCTGACGCGCAAATCCAAGCAATGGACGATGTTAATGTCAATGTCGTGATGTTGGTGGGTGGGGAAGCTGGCTATATATGTGTAATTGTTATTCTCATTTCAAACTAGGGACCTTTTTATTGTATTCTTTTGACATTATGTACAATCGTTCCTTTCTTTTCTGGGATAATATTTATACCAAACTGATATGCATAGCTGCTGTCCTCGTACTGAATGACGATGCTTTGATTTTTTCTGAGATGCATGAACATCGCATTTTTTTTTTACACGTTTCTTGATATTTCTCTCGGTTTGTTTCCATTTGTCACTTCTTTTTATAACTACAGTTTAGTCCAAGAAGAATGCATAAGGCAGACATGTCAAATTTAAACTCCTACAACGAAAGAGATTGTGAAAACGTCATGTGAGAATGTCCCACTTTGCGAAGAAGACAGCGCAAATCCAGAAAGGGAAAATGTAACCTTATACGGAACAGAAGGAATTAGAGCCTTAAATAGTAAGAAGATTCATTGAAAAAATGTTATAACATTTTAATCCATGTCATGATCTCCTAACTTTAGTAGCTCCATTAAATTTTAAGGTGTATGACACCATTGAAACAGATGGAACGGCTTTTTTGCTGTTTACTCGTGTACCTAAAATACACATCACAAATGACTGTAGCCATAAAATACTAATCACAAATGACTGTAACCATAAAATACTAATCACAAATGACTGTTTTCATAAAATACTAATCACACATGACTATAACTATAAAATACTAATCATATTTGACTGTAACCATAAAATACTAATCACAAATAACTGTAACCATAAAATACTAATCACGCATGTAACCATTATATGTTAATCACATATGTAACCATAACTACTAATGACATATTACTGTAACCATATAATACTAATCACATATGATTATAACTATAAAATGCTAATCACATATGACTGTAACCGTGTAATAACTTCATTTGTTAATTCGTTGCCATCTTGAAGAAAAAAGTAAATCCTGCCAATACTTTAATAAATGTCACTCATATAATTCATCTCTTCTGCTGACAATATTCTCCAGTATTGAAAACAGTATTCTCCAATGTTGAACTGTACCTGCCCGTATATTGTAACACAACAGCAGGTGTAAGACTCCTCAAAACTGTGGTGTAAAACTGTAGGTTTTATTTGCCCATTGCCGATCAAGTATTAAGGGTTTTCTTTCTTGAGGTATATCCAGTCAAATTGGGATGGAGCTTTGAAATCGTTGCAAATCCAATTATATTATGTCTTCTCTAAACAATGGTCATTTGAGTGTATGCATCGTCATCACGTCGAGGTTTTGTGACTCAAAACATTTTTCGTATCTGGAAATAAACATGAAATTTGTATACTGATATAATTTTGGTGTATTCTATTGTCTATTACCTGCTAGTTGGAAATCCCACAATCAGCGGTCGCCAAACTCTGACGTCACATTGTGATCTCTATATAATCATAGGGTCGTTATTGTTAAAATTTTAGTTTTCGGTAATGAATAATGGTTTGTGTTGGAATTAATGTAGTTTTATAACGTCTTTGGGGGTTGGGGACGTTAAATATTTTCCCGTTTCCTGGAACATTTTACATTCTTTTGTTATTTTTGTTTTAAAACTAACGTCAATGCATCGGGTTCAATGCTGACTTTGCCTCAAGTGGAATGTGGAACAACTAATAGCCAAGAACAACATAGACAACGTACAGATATTTCAGCACCCCCTCCGCCACCCCTAAAGTGTATGGTCAAAAAGAGTTGCTACTTTATTCGAGATTTCTATTGTTGAATAGAGATATAGAAGAACATACATTTTAATGTAAACCGTAATGCTGTTAGTAGAGATGTTACTCATAACAGATTGACATATTCACCTCTTTGTTTCAGTGCATGACACCAACATCTGTAATGTTATGCTCAGCATAGTTATGGCTCACTATGACATCACCATGAATGCCATGTCGGAAGGTGCGAGAATTACCATATGTACTCACCCTATAAAATACTCTTCCTTACCGTGGGCCATGTGTATACATATGTGCATAATAAATATATATGTATGCTGATTTGTACGTTGGTACATTAAAAAGTCCGAATGAACCAATCGTTACCATAGAAGAAGAACTAGGTATTTAACCATTATATTATTGAAAAAAAAAAACAAACAGTATGGGTAAAGTCTAAAATTATCACTAATGAACAGTTGTTTTAACGTGTTCGTTGATGTATTAGTATATAAAAGGGATGACTCAAGCTTTATTAAGACGCATAAAGATGACGGTTTATGCGTATGTGCGCCGTACTTATCAATATCTGCCGTTATCAATGTCTGCCGTTATCAATGTCTGCATTAAGACTTTTTTGTGTACTGACCATTCTTTCTGAAAAGTTAAGTTCAGGGAGTTTGAGGTATAAAAAAACGCGGAAGGCATATGTTGATGAATAGTTCGAAAAAGAACTACTACGTGGTTTTTTTTTTTGGTTTTTTTTTTTTTTTAAGGTACTTGACTCGAGCACTCTAGTATAATATGCCGTAATTGGCCCCCACTTTGTTCATCTAATTAGCTTTTTGTGTAACATGATATAGTGCAGTTGTATATGAGTAGTTGGGAAAATGTCTTGTGTTTGACATTATCGCAGTCCATTAAGGATATGTGATAGCTGTTGTAGATTTTTCTAGGTATGTATTGTCATCTTGTATCCTTATCAGTTACATCAAAACAATTGTAAATTATGAAGTGACAATACACTATAATCCCTGTGAAATGTTCGTGTCAAATATTTAAATTTAAAGAAAAAGTATTTCCCTTTCTCGCCTATTTAATTAGATGTCATTAATTCCATCTAAATTATAAGCAAAACGTTTAAAACTAATAAACCGATGTCACTATTGCTTATAAATGAGGCACGTGTTTAGTTGAATTTTACTCGCATTACATTTTGTGGTTTAATTTTTTCATTCAACCTTCACATGCATAACTGATTTATTTGAATATCGTAGAAAAACTGCATAATGCAAAAGTGGAGAAAATTGATTGATTGTGTGATTGATTGGCATTTAACGGCACATCAGCAATAGAAAGGTTATTTCGTGCCTAGCCTGGTCTGGACAGGAAACTCTTACTCTTCTGGTCTTGAGTCCTGCATGCTAACGATTGAGTCGCCACGGCTCCAGAGAGAAAATACTTACCTAATTTAGAAATAGCTTCAAATTCCTCTCCGTCACAAGTGTGTGTGTGTGTGTGTGTGTGTGTGTGTGTGTGTGTGTGTGTGTGTGAGAGAGAGAGAGAGAGAGAGAGAGAGAGAGAGAGAGAGAGAGAGAGATGCACACAGCACACAAACATAGGGGTACAATATAAACCTAATCTGAAATTACGCACATAATTTAATTTTTTCCCAAAACTTTTAAAATCTAATCAAAGTAATGCAAATAAACCTGGGTGTACATTTTTTTCAATTAATAAAATTCCTTTTTTAATAACCTGACTTGTTCATATTTTAACGAACGAGTTGTTTACTTTTTCTTCCTCGCCCCCATTTAACAAATGCATATACATATGACCATATAAGTTAGCTTAATCATTCAACACAGCGGGCGCTAGAGGATGGTGTTATAACTCAAGCTATCGCTTCTTTATTATTGCTTTTTAACACTATCAGTTCGTTGCCATGATATCTTCTTTATTCCTTAACGTCATTTGGAATCCTAGGTAGATTTACTCTAGCCTTTGCTTTTACTAGTTTGATTATTTTAATCCAAAAACAAACTCTAAACTTCTTAGATTTACGCAATACCGTATGTATTATCAATCAAATGTGTTCAGAAGAAATCGTCCCAGAAAGTACAATTAAAATGCTGAAAATAAATACAATGATTAAGACATAAATAGCGGACATCTCAAAAGGATTAAGAAGTTAGTAAAAAAAAATACAAAATATGAATAATTCCTTTATTTCTTTGACTCAGCCACTGCCTTTTAAAAAATCGCTGTGAAAGCGGTAAAAAAAATCTCACGGGCATGTATCTTGCGTAATAAATTCCACGAAAGAGGAATCGGACAGGGCGATATCCTAATGCTTAGTTTATTATAGCTAGCAAACTTGAGCGCGCAGCGAGCGCTTTAGATAACGTACATATGTATATGCACAACAATACCCCAAAAGTTAGAAAACAGTAGCACCAGAGGTGCCAATGTTCTCCGCCAATATGTTTTGGTGTTTTGCGAGTCTCCATTTTTGAAAAGGAGGAAGAAAAATAAGTAAGTGTTTGTAACGATCATCGGATTCTTTTCTTAGTCTTGCGACTTATTGACCGTTAGAAATTTATATAATATGTACTCTTATTTTTAATTCGATGACAACATCCAAAAATATTGGTTCCACTTCAGAAACATCACATTAAACAGGCAAAGAACGCGCATAAGATACAATACGTCACATATCCATGATGCCCCGAATATAATTTTAGACTGATTAGTGTCTCCACAAGGTATAGGAAATAATTTTATAAACCATATTTTCCATTGATTTTTTGTTGTTTTTGTTGTTAGACCATCATTTACTTATTTGTATGTTTTAATTTCAGCAAAAATAGTGTACATTAATTTCTACTCGTTATAATCATTTTTAACAAGGTATATGCAATTCATAATTTCAGCATTACGACACTAGAGATTTTCAGCCAATGAGAACACACTACTTTGATTCGCTAATTTTTTCCAAGAGATAATTTTTTACTTTGTGTTTACGTCTTTTAGGTCCATATTGGCAAGCGAAGCATGGGCGTCGCAAGCTCTTTGGATAATATGTGTGTGTGAAAAAAAAAATATGTTAAAATAAACGCAACAGCAATGTGAGAACAAAGGCACCAGAAGTGTCCATAATCTTAGTTGTTATCATTACTTTCTGGTGTTTTGCACATGGTCCATTACGGAAGAGAACTAAGAAATATGGGTTAGTGCTTGTAACTTTCATCAGAAGTTATCTTTTTGGTCATGGACTATACTATTAAAAAAATCTCTTAAAAGTTGTACGTATTTTTTAATTGAACGACAATAGCAACAACTATTTCTTGCAGCTGAGAAACATTGAGGTTCTCTCGTTCAACCAGACATGCGACCTATGCCAAACGAGGCTCTGGTAGATAACAAAGATTTTCATCCAAACGTCAGAACGAGGCTTTCGCAAAAATTACAAAAAGGGATTTGATCAGTTGATGAGATGAGATAAGATAATTTCGTTTATGACATAGTCGGTACACTTTGCATATAATGTGTGCAGTTTAAGATTTTTGATATGAGAACATGTTAACATATCACTTTATGTGATTCTAATTGGTCCAAATATGCCAATGAATTTCTTGGGCAGAATTCTCTTTACTGATTGGCTGCTATCATAGGAATTTTCCTTACGCCGCCTTTTGGAACTTGTTTTAATTACTGTTAATATCAACATTTTGGCGGTTATTTTTCGAATCGATTGCCCAAAGTGCCTTGGGAAAAAGGTCACGTCTGTCAAATATGGTTAATTTACCTCACAGAGACTCGTTACAAATAAATGGAATGGTATAAGTCGATGGAAGAGGGTAAGGATGCGTGTAACACGTAATCCGCCCTATAACAAGCGTGGTTTGAATGTGTGTTTACTGACGAATGTACACATAAACCTGCATCCCAACAGACAGAAAGATATCCAACCACAACATTTTAACGCAGTAAAATTGCTCCAACAAGCTAATGTTTCTTATTATATGATGCAGATTCTGATTTTAAATAAAAATTGTATTTGTATACAACTGCTCCGTATCAAATAATGCAAATAGCCCGTCACAAATATATTACAGTAAATCTGGAATTTCTGCATCCAATAATTATTCCATCACATGAATATCCAACAACTGGAATTCTTAGTAGATAAACTAAAACTAATACAAACTTTAGGTGGAAACATTGTAATCACCTTCATCGACATTCATGTATACGGCTCGACAAACTTAACCTGAGTCAAACTATGTGACATCACACGGAATTTCCATTGGACGTCCTGTGCTGAAAAATGTTGTTCGTGTCAAATTTTCTGTTCATTTAAAAGACATTTACTCTTTGTATTATAATTTGTAAAACAAAATATACTTTTAAATGTTACTGATTATAGAATTGCACATTATTGATTCAGTGGCTTCTGGGACTACATTTTTACGCGCAACAAATAAAAGATGCATCATCTGAGTCAAAATGAACGAAATTAAACGCATGCATACTCGTTTGATATGGAATATGAATATATCTCAGCCTGAAGGTCTGGACATATCCCTAAACCATATCAGACTCGTTCTTTCAGCCGACTCCGAACAAAACACGTATGAGCTTTTGTGTAACATGACGCAACAACACCCACCCCACCCCACCCACCCCAAAAAAGCATAAAAAGAAAACAAAACATAAAAAAAAGAAAAAAAGAACGAGGAGTGTATACAACTAAATTATCCTTAAACTTCATGGCTGATATACATATAGGGATCTTTACCTCAGTGATGCGAATTTACATGCTTTGTTTTCTTTATTAATTTATATTACCATTATCAACATTTATACATCCCTGTTGGCAGGCCTAGTTTTCTTTCGCTTGTTTTTCTTTTCTTTTCTTTTCCTCAGACATGGTTTGGATATCGATTGCATTCAGATGAATGCCGAAGCTGGCGACATGTGTCGTCAGTAAGTACATGCATTATGACGTCATTTGGTTTTTACCATATAACGTAATTCAGCTAGCCCAAAACTTCATTCACGGAACGAATGAAATTATTAAAATGGATAAAACAAAAGAACAAAGAACCACGTTTGAGTGAATATTTTGTAATTGTGCCTTATATTAATATTTATCAAGTTGGTAAGTGATTTCAATAAGAAATAGGTTATTGCATGTGCGCTGTCTGATATCGCTGATGGACTCGTCTTGGAGTAGCTGACTCGCAATCTCCGATTAATTTGATGATATTCTACGATTATTGCATTGAAGTTTTTCAAACCAGGATGAACAATAAAACAGTTAACAGAATGGTTTAACCCGCAGCAGAACAAGATTCTAAAACGTAAGCTAAATTCATGGATTCTGGTCGACTTAAAATTGCTAAATGATATATTGAGATTCAAATTTAATTGACAGTTATTTTATTTCCCCGTTATAAAAAGCCACACCATATGTCACTTATGTTTAGATTTAATTTTTTTCCTTTTTCTCTCCACCATTCTGTGTGTGTGTGTTTGTGTGCGCGCACGCACATCTTCCTTGGCGGGTGTTGGTAGATAAAATGTGCACAAATCCATTTTGACCCATTAAATAGCAATTCAGATTAGCTGTGGAATATCTGGAACTTAAATTCTGGTATGTCAACTAACCGTGAACACGCACTAATTAAACTTTAGAGAGATGATTCCGATGTTTGACAGCGGCAGAGATCGATCACTGTTTGACGATTTGATCAAGGTAAGTTGCCTAGAGTTTTATTCTTTCTGCAAAGGACTCTTGATCACGACTATAAATTAGAATTTTACCAATACCGTAATGTATCTGTCAGTACCCTAAGGGATGTTTTCTACAGTCCGCAAGAATAGTCGTATTTCACTGATGAAAATGAGCTTTTTTTATTGCTTTTTACAAAAAAAACTGTCTTAATTAGATTGCCTTTCAAATTTGTGCAGAATTACATTTTATAAGTCGTTGAAGCAGATACGTATTTATTTCAACACAGTAGTGATATATAATTTAATCAAGGATATATTTTCTACCGTGTATACTCGCTTATGTATCAGACCATGGATGCATAGACCAAGATATGTTGCCTCACAACGCGGCGGCATATCAGGGTCTGTTGTTTGCAGTTGGAGCCAACTTATAAGCGATTATATACGGTAGTTTCAACAACCTGTATGCTAAGTTTAAGTAGAGATCTGACTTGTCTGAGTGGCTTTTAAAACAAAATGACAGATGTCTGTATGGCGCCAGAATATTCTTTGTATACAAATAAATCTAAACCAACCTTTTATTATGCAACATTTTGTCAGATGTTATTTAAAAACTACTCCAAAAATGTACAATTTCAATGACAAATGATTCAGCGTTACAACTGTTTTGAAGAACGATGATTAATGATGACACCGTGTCCTATCACATATGGAACCTTTCTTTACATTGATTTCATGTAGCTTCACTGACTCTTGGATTGCAAGGCTTGCATCTCGTCAATGAAATGTCTCGTTTAGATTCAGATGTATGTATATAGGTCGCTCGGTAGGTAGGTTTGTTTCTTTTGTTAACTAACAAAAACGTTGTTTTCAAAATACATTGAAAAATATCAACCATGGAAAATAATTAAAATGCGTTTTAAGAGTAATAATTGTGTAAAGAACACAAAGTATTGACGATTACCATTTTACTCTGGGTCTGGAAGGTTATTTATTGTAAAGTTCTCATATCAGTCTCTTGAACCTTCTATAACGTCGAACCATTCGTAGCAAGCTATACTCTATTCCATTTCCCAGAACCCGGCTTAATGAGAAAGAATATATTACGCACACTTAATTTGGTCATTAATACGATGTATAGGACCTCTCCGGTGGCCTATGTGGCTAGAGTATCCGCCTCGGATGAGGGAGGTCGCGGGTTCGAATCCCGGCCGAGTCATACCAGAGACATAAAATTGGTACAAAAACCTGCCTGGCTTGACGCTCAACATTAAGAGGTTAGTGTTAAAACTGGTCAGCCTGTTGCTACTTGTCTGCGGCCTGATGCCCCTAGTGCTAGACATCACTAAAAACGAAAAATAATGTGTATTTGGTAGAAGACGAATTCCATTTAGTTTGTGTTTGTCTAGTTTACGCTCCGGTGGCCTAGTGGTTAGAGCGTCCGCCTCGGATGCGGGAGGTCGTGGGTTCGATCTCCGGTCGAGTCATACCAAAGACTTACAAAAATGGTACTAACAGTTGCCTCGCTTGGCGCTCAGCATTAAGAGGTTAGTGTTAGGACTGGTCGGCCTGGTGTCAGGATAATGTGACTGGGTGGGACATCATGCTACATGTCTGCGGCATGATGCCCCAGTGCTAGACATCACTATAAACTGCCACACTGCAGACACCGTAGCGATATGACTGAAAAATTGTTAAAGCTACGTTAAAAATCATAATCACATCACATCTAGTTTACGACCATGTAAGAGAGAAATACTTTAATGAAGTTTATTATCTCTATCCGTCTGTAGAAAAAAATTGCATCCCTCATGAGTCATAGTAATATATTAATTATAAAAATCTTTCTTACTACACCAATTTGGCATTACGTTTAGACAGTCTTTGATAACTCATACAAATGGTGAATGATATACTTAGTGGTAGTAACACTTTATAATATTATAAACTGATTGTTTATAGGAAATTACCTATGTGTACTCATGCTGAACACATCTAATTTTTTTACACCATGGCGCACACTGTATTTACTTGTATCGTATTGTTTAATATGGGGCAGTGGTCTAAATTACCAATAAAGCATTCATTCTTTGCTTTGTATTTTGGAGGTTTAATAAACCATATAGTCATAATTCACAAAATGTTACATTGATATTCAGAGATAGTTTATATTGAAGTGTTGTCATTGAGTACATCTGGTAATCCTAAAACTATTCACAAAACTATAATACTTGTAAATACAGAAACAAAGATGAAGATTCAGCCTAGAGACATAGAGAGAAATATAAATGTCCGCTTTTCTATTTTTTAAAATATAACGGAAACATTCAGTAATATAAGTGTTAACTGGCTGAAAGGAAATCGAAGTTTTGTCTGCAGAAGGCTTCTGTTTATAGAAAATAGGACTAAGACGAAGACGACGGTAACAAGAAGAAAAATTCTGAAATTGGGATCCTTAGACTCTATGATCTACGAAATCTACAGCTCGCTTTCTATCTGCAACAACGTTTTTCTTTTTTCCACTCCCCTTCTTTCTTTCTTTCTTTCTTTCTTTCCCAACTTCGCACTACTCTAGTTTACAGTTTCAGAATAACCATGTGTCGGTGCCAAGCCGACGCAGAAATCATATATGGAAGGTTACCTCTTATGGCTGGTATTGCATGTATATTTTTCTAACTCATTTCTCGCCAAATGGGACCTGAAAGCGGGCTTTAGCAGTAATAGCTTATTTACATTCATGCAAAATATTCGTTTCTTTCAAACACAGGTATTTTTACTAGCTGTAATAAGCCGCTGCTGTGAGAATTAAATTCACGTATGACAAAGGCAGCCGCTGCCACGCTCAACCCGATTCCATGGTACTATTATAATTTTTGTTTTCGATGGCGCATCTCAATCTTTCAAGCCACGTTAAACTATTTTGGCGAAGCGTTCCAATAAGAAAATATAATTATGACCGAAAACTGGATGAATTTTGTTTTATTAAATTCAATATTCCGTTATTCGCCTGCAAGGAAAAATCATCATAAAAAAGAACAAAAAAAAACGAAAACAAAAATAAAAACTAAAAATTATCACGATAAGAAACTTTCATGACATTAAGTGTAGACTTAAATATAAAAGCAGTTCTAGTATTGTGTTTCGGGTTTCATTCCATATGTATGTACATTGTTGTGTGTCGGATGAGTTTTATATCAAAGCTGAACAGATCGAGTGCTTTTGGAAAAGAATGCCAAGAGTGACTCTCATAAAAATGTCAGAAGTTGAATTTTGTGACATTGATGAAGTTCTGGTCACAGAAGTAAGATGGATAGACAGACAGATGGATATGTCGATAAATAAATAGACAGAGAGACGTTGAAAAAAATATAATGCTTGATCTTTTAACACTCCTATAAAACTTCTGTAATTTATCCATTGAGTGTTCCCCGCGAATTGCATCAAAACGAAAAACAGTTTATACTGATACAGCCTTAGTGAAAAGAACAATATTGAAAAAATAGAACTTCATCTTAAGTTTGTCTTTATCTCTTTCTCTCTCTTTCTCGGTTTTTCGGTTTTGTAATCAATATTGCTTCTGCTTCTTTAAAATGATGATTAACCAATATTCATCGTCAAAAGATATGCTGATAGCATATTAAAACCTTTTATCGACCATTCTTTCCATTTCCTTCTGGTTTTGATTCACTGATAAAATCATTGATCACTAAACGACTTCCTCCTCGCGATTACACAAGTTCTTCATTAATAGTGCAGAAATTAATAAAGCTGTTACACCAAAAGCAATAAAAACAACGTATTATCTCTCTCGCATTATCTATTTATCTATGTAACTTCCCCCCCCCTCTCTCTCTCTCTCTCTCTATATATATATATATATATATATATATATATATATATATATATATATATATCAACTAGTTATTACTAGAATGGGTTGGTGGCATACAGTGCCTTTAGCACGTATTAGTTATTAAAGGAAAGTTTATTTTTACTTTTAAAAATTGTTGTACAGGATTTAAAATAATTCGTTAAAATATTGAGGCGACATTTTTCTTTCCCGTTTCTTACAAGCGAAAAGTTTATTACTCTTTTATAACACATAACTAGAAAAAAAAGCATGCATAAACATATATAAACGCCCTGGCATTTTGATGGATAGACTGTCGATGATAATCGCTTGACTGACACTTAGTAATGATTAATCAGAAAATAAGAACTGTAATTGGCCTTAATTGGCCAGCAACTCAAACACACACAAACATGTGTGTGCACCTTGTGGCACCGCCAACCGCGTGCAGAGTCAACAGTGGCGTAATGTTGCACGGGATAATGATCACCGATTATTGTCGAATTATTCCTCATGCATGGCGTTCACTTATATCAGACAAAAGAACTGAATATTGGACGTACCATTGATATATATGCATATACGGACAAATTAGGGTTTAGATAATTGTAAGCCTGTGAATTTCGTAAGTAATAATGTGATTATTGCAGTGATAGTTTGGGGTTGCACAACATTGCAAGTATATGGTAAGAATAAAAGTCGATTTTAGAATCTTATTTTCTATTTCGGATGGTTTTGATAGGCTCGGTTGCCTTTATAACAGTAGAGAATATTTCTTTCTTTTTCTTTTCAGTTCTTTCTTTACTTTAAACGCTCTCCTGAATGGCATCTCTGACAAATACAGATGACACATAAGTAGTCACATTCCATTCGAAGACCTAATTTGATCCTTTTAGAGTTTTGCTCAATACTTTTTCGTGGCTTCTGCTAATGTGATTAAAATCAAATCTCCGCTGTCCTACGTGAAGATTTGAGAGTGACCGCTTAGGGGTCATGTTCTGGTAACCTATGTTATTACCATAATCGTTAATTTTATCAGCCAATCAGATGAAGTCTTATATCTTTGCGTTTGGAGACTGAGCAGTGTCCATGAAGAGCATGAATGTGTACTGAACGATTTGATTCACTTTCAGATTTTGTAAAGCTGCATTTCCGTTGGCTTAATTCAAAGTTCACCAGACCAAGCGGTCGTCGTCAGAGCTTCACGTAGGAGAGCGGAGAGCTGATTTTAATTAGATTGCCGCTTCTGTATGAATACTTTATTAATTTTTGTTACAAATTGTCCGATATTACATCTGTCTTCTTTTACTGATGTATTCATTTTAAACAGTTTCATGTAGAATTAGATAAGTTCCAGAATCGAACATTGTGACGGACGAATGGAATGACAAACAGACGGACACACTTAACACGTTTCTATATCCTGCACCAATTTCATTGAAGAGTGTGTAACTAAGCTATTTGTGAGGCACGTACGGCAGCGCAAGCATGGACAAGTCATGATAAACAGGATCATAACAGATTTACGACGCTAGGGCGAGTCATCGACAGTATTATTCACAGTTAATAGAACTGCTCGTGAAAGAGGTCATTGGAAGGTGAGAGTGGTCTCGCACTAACTGTTACGGTAATACACTCCCCGGCCATCTTAGATGAGGGCACTGGGCGGTCGTATGGTAATTTAATATTAAAAATATGCATTGCTTTAACAGTTGGGGTCTATGGGAATGGAACAATACAGTTTGGTCATTATTGGGGACAATTCAATTTAACATTATGGGTCACCATGGGGATCTAACAAACATAATGACAATCCAACAGAAGATATAGTAACTCTATTTATATTATCAGGCTCATATCACGTGACTTTTAATATGTAAGATGGCGACTGTAATGTTAAATCTCTTGGTTTATTTTACAAAGTTAACATGGAGGGGTAACTATAGCTCCCTGCGCCCTATTTAAACTGATGTCATATATTAATTATGTTTACTTGAAGTAGAAGATTTTAATATGTGAAAAATTCGCTATTGAGAATTTTTCAAAATTGTGAAAGAGTTTGTGCACGCGTACTTAAAATAGTATTAAAGAATGACAGAAAAAACTATCCGTTCTTTAAAAAATATAAAATTGGTATATAGCGGAAAGCAAAAAAAAAAAAAACAAAAACAAACGGAATATAACAAAATGCTGAGACTAAACGTATTACTACAATGTAGAAACTGACACAGAATTTATCTAACTAAAAAGACTAGAAACAACAAAACATATTTTATTTAAGTTGTCAAGGCAAAATGTCTTACTAAAATTCCGAAATTGGAATTTAACTTAGCGGAGGCTTATCCAAACAGGAATATTTATTAAAATGGTAGAGACTAACGGTAATACCGTCCCCTCAGTTAACCTATTTGCATTTCTGACATTAATTTTCTAAATGTCCCCATATCGTCCCAGTCTGAGATAGCCCTAGAATGGAATTTTCCCTTGTATCAATTGTGTCATTTTTGACACCATATCGTCTGGCATATCTACTAATGATTCATTAATTAAAAAGTTATATGCAATCAACCGAACTACCTAACTAAATAGGAGAAGTCACGTAAAAGAAAGTAAGGACTCATTCGAACTTTCGGGTTCTGTAGACTTACACAATAAAATCCCATACAATGTTAATTGATTAATTAATTACAAACTTAATTACTTTTCCACGCTGTTAACCGCACAGAGGATTCCGTGGGACGCTGGTATGGTCTAACCTTTATACTATTTTCCCTAATCAACTACTTTCTAAGAAACCGTTTATGCATTACAAGAGTGTGAATAAAATGGAGAGTGTGAATAAATTGCAAACAGAAATGTGTTCCATTATTGTGATGAAATTACATATATACAGAGTCGACACAAATTTATCTTTAGTATCGGATCCCAAAACTGGCTGATGGAACAAGCGAGGCATTAAGAAACGTTAAGGGTCGAGGGCAAAAGGTACGATGCCTACAGCGTTCCGTGATTAAAGTACATTTAATAAGAAGATAAAAGAGAGAAAATTATAGATGGGGGCTTTATCTAGAAAATGCATACGGAAGGATCGTTAACTTTACGCTGTAATCAGCGTAACGAACGTTTAGAAATGGTGTATTCTCCGAAATGGTTTGGAACGTTAGATGATATGCCGAATCTACTGAGAAAATCAGCCTCCTTATTTATTTATATTCTCTTTCTTGCGGTTATATTGATAAAAACGCAATCCTGTCTGCCAGAATCCCATTACTAGGTGAGAATTGCCTTCTAAATGGACATGTAGCGTGCAGCTCAAAAATAATTGATTAGTCGAAATACGGATTATTTTATACCTTAGTGCTAACATATGGACATGAAAACAACGAAATAAGCTATGTTTATCCTGTAATACTCTCATTCACACTGTATATCGAGCATCTTCATCGCTTGCTCTTTTTACAGTAGCAACTTCCCGTTCACCAATTGCAGACAACGATCTTCTAGAAGATGGGTCATTTTTAATATATTCGAGACCATCTTTGAAACGCTGAAACCACATTCAAGTTGAAGGATTTTACAGTGTATAGCATCAGAAGTCTTTGTCCAAGTCGGCATTGGTATCAGTCAGAGAGTACCCTAAGAGGGCCCGGAATTTATAGTTTGCTTTTTGCACAGTAACAGAATTGTTCTTCACCGACATTTGCACGCCACTATTACCTATGTTACGTCACACTCCACCGCTGCTGCACGTTATTTTGTGTATCAATCGGCATTAAATATATTGACAGGTTCCAATAAAAAAAAGCTATAACAGAATATTCAAAACTCTTCAAATACCTTCGTACCAAAAGTGAATGCAAAATGGAAACGAGAGAATGTACAGAGAAGCATAATGCTTGCAATACACATATTATAAGTTGATGCCAGTGATGCTGCATTTATTTAAGAACGTACAAAATTGACATTCGAAGTTCCATTACCCCGCAAGCGAGACCACTGGCTCATTTCAATGCTAGACGTCGCATGACCAGAGAAGGAGATGCCAAATGTAACATGGAAGGCGTCGTTCATTTCAAAAGGACATTCATTATTTTGAGAGTTTGCCTGTACTGATGTTATTCCTTTATAAGGAAGCACAGATGAATACGGTGGGTTTAGAATTAACGTATGGATGTACAAGCTTTTCCCGTACACCAGTCGACTAGGGTCAGTTTCAGACGTCTGGTAGAGTAAACTAATCGAGCAAAAAACAGAAGAATCTGGTACACAACGTAAGCCCCATGTAATGGGTGCTAGTAATGAACAACGAAGACTGGGCCCACGAAATAATTGTTGAAGTTTTTGGGATTATTTACAGATAGAAGGATTATTGTTTGGCACAAATGCGCTAATTAGCATATATATATATATATATATATATATATATATATATATATATATATATATATATATATATATATTCTAAGATCTATGCTAGCCTAGCTGCCTGTTATGAGATTTCTATCCTGTCTTGCTCTTGTTTAAATAATAACATTACACTTCATGTGTGTTCGCTATTTGAAGAGTTGTAAAAATAATCATGTGTGAGCAATAATTTACCAAACGGCAATCTCATATTTGCTGTCCATTTTTAGTTGTGAGTATGCCTGTAAGGAAAATAAATTTTTCTTCTGGACGTTAGTAAAAATTGGTGACGTGCGCAATATGGAGCAGAACTACGGGTTCTTATTACGAC